>JAQQZX010000001.1:22784637-22798590 GCA_030068355.1 Notoglanidium maculatum | reverse complement strand
ATGTAGCACCTTGATCCTCGAGAAACGTTGTCTCGTTTCACTGTACACTGTACCACATGTATACATTGGAATGACAAACACACTTGAACTTGAACTTGAGATTCTCTTTCCTGGTCCATGATGAACAACAGTTAAAGCCATATGTTCTTTATTCTTTAAGTTATGTAATTTTTCTACCCGGCTGAGACTTGTACAGCGCGAGACGTATTTTGGACGCTTTTCTGGCGACAAGCTTCAGAATCTTCAAGGCTGCAATCTTAAATTGAGAATGGACTTCTGTGTAAATGAACGACAGCAGTTTGCAACATATGCAAGATAATCAATGCAATATAAATGTGGGAAGAGAATTAGGTATTCAGAGAAAAATATGATAACAGGATTGTAAAAAGTATCCAGTATCCAGTTTTTTAATAGTTTTTCAGGAGTAAGTGGTAAATATGACTGGCTTTGCAAGATCAGTCAATCGATTTTTTTTTTCCTGTGAATGTAACCAGTCTCTCTGGAGGGCAAAAATACTAAATATCAGTAAACCTCAAGTCTTTAAAATGCCGGTGACATCGCTATCTGATTTATCGTCACCAACTTTCTCAAACCAACACGGGTCAGGCCTCAATGTTGGAAGGCGGATTCGTATAACCCAATGAAACCGCAGGAAGATCTTTGCTTTTTTTTTTTTTTTTTTAAACTACATTTACGGTAACTAATAAAACTACGCAATTCATCACTGCTTTAGGCGAAGCGTCTTCTACACCTCAGAATAAGTCATATGCTAAGGAGGTCAACGTTCGACATTCCCTCAAATTTGTCACATGACCTTCCAAGAATTTAAGAGTATGTTGGGGGGTTCATGTCTCTACTTCCTGTAATTGCTTCATAGCTTCTATTGTACTTGATTATGATGAAAGACTTAATAAGCTTGCATCCAGAATAATTTCCAAGCTCTTTGAGAATCCACAGAGCTTGGATGCCGTATGCTACAAGCAGAAACGTAGCACGTCTTGAATGGCAAATCTTTCTTATAACGTTTCTCCTAATGGCCAAGAAACATGTTTCAGTGGTGGGTTTTATTTCTAATACAAGGACAGGCTGAAGCGTCTTGGACTGCATCTGGAAGTGATACCCTACCTTGTGCAATCATGCTTGATGATCAACGCTCTCCTGAACGAGGAAACTGTAAAAGAGGAAGGCTCAGCCTTGATACAAACATTTCCATGGTTATGAAGTCTGTTCAACTTGTGAAACATTTGACTCTTGCTGAAAAAAAAAAAAATCATGTGCCTCTCATGCTCTTGGGCTTTTATGAATTATTCACATCCTAAATTCTCGACGGTGTCAAAAGGAGTATCGCATTTCATTTAAAATTATACAATGAACCTCGAGGAACACATTAACCTGGTGTCTCAATAGACTGAGGATTTTAACACTGGATAGCAGCAGCTGATCAGTTTAATAGTTCTAGTCTTAGTAAGTCTTTTGAGTCAACCCACACTTCTTACTACACTCAGGACACTAATCGGTCCCTTTAAAATCCATCTTTCAGCTGGAAATGTGCATAGAATTCATCTTTAAGGAAAGATTTAAGGCGCCATAATTAGCTTTTGACTAAGGGTAAAAAGGTACAGCATACACACCTTTCTACATAGAAGACACATACTGGCTTGGGGGTACCACCAAAGCAAAAATGCTACGTCACGGTGAAGTACCCTTTCTTCTAAGCAAGTGTGGGAACGGTACCTTTCAATGTATGCCGTTATAAGAACGTTTTCACTACAACTGCGTACAAACTTTAGTCTAGAAAGCGTCACCTAAACCAAATGATCGGTTCAGGTCCACCTTCTTATGCATCTGCTTCCTTTTATCCCCGACCAAAAAAAACCCCAAATTGTCCAATACACTGTCTCACACCTCTTTTACACTTGTAGCATACTTACAAGTTTCCCTCGGGGATGGTCACTTGCAGCATCCGTGTTCACATAACGAGCGGTTAGTTCTACCTTCAGCACCCATTCCCGTCTCTCGTAGCACTTCCTGTACCTAGAATACTCTAGGACATCCAATAACCTCTCCCATCATTCAGAAAGGTTGCCAGGTGCTCACAACACACCCTCATTTCCTTCTTAATATTTAATGACCGTGCTCGATTCTCAGTGCCGGTTGTTGTTGAGATAGGGATCGTTGATCATGAGAAGTAATAGAATTTTTGAGTAGAAGAAGTAAAGTTAGCTGAAGTGGAATGGCCAGAAGTAAATGTTTTGTTTTTTTTTTTATTATCAGAAGCATCAATATTGGGTAATGTTCGGGGGCGGAGCAGAGACCATACGTAATGAAGTGTAATAAACTTCATATAGTCTGTGAAAAATGTCTAAGGGACGGTTTGTGCTCATTCCTTCATGACGGTGCGTGGAGGAAAAAGAAGTCCAGGACTTTCACACAGGCAATCTTTCCAATCATTACAATTTTATTGAACGACAGGTCAACAATGCTAAACAGTCAAAACCAACAATTCTCTGCAGAAAAATACAAAAACAAACCAAAAAGCCCTAAACATAAAAGGATATACATTCCATAGTTTCAACAGTACATACATGAAACCGTAATGTGTTTACCTCCCGGCCACGCTCCCCATTTCTCAGATAGCCTCCGATTATGTCTTCGCAACGAATTCTGTTGTGGACAGTTTGCTCAGAAGGACATAGCATACTGCATGCATACCACAACATATGCAGCAACGGACAAGAACATAGCACTCTCCAATGAACTGCCTAGAGCAAGCAAATGCGACTACAGAGTTTAAAAAAAATATATATATGTATATAAGGTTCCTGGTTTATGAGCCATCTAATCTGACATGTGATGCACATTTTCAAATTTCAATCCCTGACCATAAATCAGCAAAATTGTGCACGAAAAATCAGCATCATCATGAAACAGTTCATAAGCCATTTCATCATCAATGTGGAAAAACGCTAGCATCAATCATCATCATCATCATTTGCCCTAAACGTCACATTTCACTTTTTCAACAACAAAAATAATCACACAGATTTTCCTCATGGTATCATTTTGCTTTACCTTATAACTGGAGCCCTTGAACGGTCTATGTTCAGCAGAGGGACACAGTCAAAGGACTCCTCCTTAGGGACAACCCTAGCTGAGGACCTGATTCTACGAACTACGCCTGCAGCGTCTTCAACACTGTGAGCGAGAATGAAGGCAGCATTTTGTATTAGCGCCACAATAAGCACAGGGTTTAAACCATGTCAGCATACATACACGAGTACACTTCAGAAGTGGAGAAGTTAGAATTGCCATAACAGATCTTCTGGATAGAAAAATAATAGACTTCTTTTCTTTTTTTTTTTTTTTTAAATTTATCCAACTGCATGCAGCATTGGTAAAGACAGGGAATACAGTCTACAGTGCCGTCGATTGCTCTAAAACAATGACTAGCAAACTAACAGCATGGATATGCAGTGATTAGATAAGAAACAGCATTTTAATCATGTACAGAAATCCTAAATGCATTCTGCATATTTATAGAGGCATGGTATTTGGGAGAGAGAGATCACATTGCCAATGACAAAGCATTTAACACAACATTGGGCCGTTTTCAACATTTAGAGTATAAATTTCTTAACGTAAATGCAGCAGAAAATTTCCGATTCACATCAAGACAATTTTGGGTCTTAGGTTAAGCTTACCTGTGTTATCGCAGCAGAAGCTAAGGTGCGGGGACGACGCCGCGCATCGTGCCGCCAATCAACATTGGGTTATTTGATATATTTCGAGAGAAAATTCGCAAAGGAACTGAGTCACGGGCAAAGAACTAGGACAGCCTGGAAAATGGTCACAAAGTCTGCCAACATCCGAACAACACATTTAGCAAGGTTTGTTTTTTTTGTTTTTTTTATGCAAATGCCAACAACTTGCCTGAATGTTAAGTGGTTCATTAACTTGTTCAAAATAGAATGCAATGGCAAAAAAAAAAATACAACTTGCACAACGATTATACAGTGGCACTTTAAAGACACTAGATGAACATTATCTCTTTTCAGGGGTGGACAAATCAGTAGCCTGGACAAGCGAATTTGGGGAGGAGTTGCAGTTTGTAAATTAAACAGAAAGGGAGTGGGGGACCTGCTCCTTTAGTGACTTTTACAAAACAAGTTTCCATTTTACTGTTCACGAACCCTGCTGCGCTTCATCCAAGTCAAATTGTTTATTATTATTAATCTTTCACAAAAAAACCCACCCCAGAACTTTTTAAAACCAGAAACGCAATTTAACATGCTGAGAACAAAAAGATGCCAGCCAGACATCGTTAGAAGAGAATAATGAATATATACACAATACACTTGTTTACTTAAAGCATCACTTTTAAGCCTAGGTTTTGGAACGTTTTTCACTTCCCTGTGAGCTAGATTACAAAAGACTTATGATTTGTTCACCCTTGATTTCTATTGCAAAAGACAGTTTAACTTCATGTGCTGCCCCGACTACACAATGTCAAACTTCACAGTTCATTTCAAATACAAAAAAAAAAAAAAAAAAAAAAAAAAAAAAGACTGGATAGCGCATAACTTAAAGATTAATACAGTCGAAATATTGCTAGACACAACTCAACATGTCTAGGGTAAGGTCACAGGCGCAAGAGAGACTTCAGCATGTTGCACGTCAATCAAAAAATCAAACTGCAGCCCAGACATACTTACCCCAAAAACAGGCAAATTCAACTTTCAACTTTATGCACTACACTTGGTCAAAGACAATGCATTGACAGAGCAGATACTGGGGCTGTCGGTATTTATTTTTTGTACTTACGGAGGGCTCATGTCACTGGTGTGGTAACAGCATAGCCTCCTCAGCCCTAAAACACACACCTACAAGTCTACGCCAAACAGGGGGGGCAAAATATATATATGTATATGGCCACATTGCTTTTTTTAAAAATCGTGAGAAAATTATGCAGTTAAGAATCGGGAGAAGGCGCACAAACTGTATAATACATGTAATACAGAACACCTCACCTGGCCTGGGAGGGGGGGGAAAACAGCATACTGACAAAAAAAAAAAAAAGCAGCAGCTTGCAATCAGATCACATTGCTTTATGACATTTGCTTACCGCTGTCCTAAACTGGCCTGTGAGGGGGAAAGTTTCTCACATCATATGAGTAACAAGAAGTCATAGCATGGGTCGCATATCTCACACCACACCACCTTCCCTCAGATACACCTGTCTACTCCTACTGCCAATAAACCAGACTAGATGCTTTCAGGTCACAGCTAAAACACCAGGAAATAGAAAATAATAAGAAGCTGTATAGACTGTATAGTTGGAGAGAAGCAAAGAATGTCATTTTAGACAGACAGACAGAGAGAGAGAGCGAGAGAGAGAGACACACATGAAGTCTGTGGATTGTGTCCCACGTCACCCACCCGTCCATCCCAACTCTCTCCAAAAAAAAAAAAAAAACCACCCACCCCCAAACAAACAAAAAAAACTCTCTCTCTCTCTCTATATATATAGATATATAAACCAAACAACGCCAACCTTCCCCACTTTTTACCGGCTCACTTACCAACACAGGAGGTTTCATTATGTTTTATTGCAAAACACAACATTTTTAAAACTGAGAGCATTTACATGGAAAAGAGAGAGAGAGAGAGAGAGAGAGAGAGAGAGAGCACTAGAGTACTTATATAGACATGAGTTCTGAACTACATTATGAGATACAGGAGCTGGAATGACCAATAATTACCGCACTAAAAACAGTTCACTTTATACAAGAGAGGAACAATTACAAAAAAACAAACAAAAAAAAAAAAAAAAACATATGCATGAACAAAAACAAGAAAGGAAAAAAAAAAAAAGAAAAAAAAAAAAAGAAAGAAGAATTCTCAATCCGGAGCCATTTTGCAATCTAGTTTAAACGCAAACCAAGGAAATTACGATCTTCATCAAGAGTCGTCTGCATCCAAACATTTAACAAAGGATTTTTTCGACAAGGTAGCATTTACTTTATGTCCGCTTCACATTACTGGCCCTGTGCAGAAGAAATACATAAGAAATACACAACATGTTAAGAGCAGAAACAGTGACACACTACCCCGCCCCACCCCATAACCTAATTACAGAGATAAAGACGCCTGTGGAGGGGAAAAGAAGAGCTTGGTTAAGTCTTGTGCCGCTGGCTCGCCTGGACGCCTGATGAAGCTGTAGAGGAAAACGTTACAGAGAGACAGGGGAGGAGGAGAGGAAGCACGCGTACGCGCGCACACGGACAGAGAGCACAAAATTACAATATACGACAGGGGTATGATGTTACTAGGAGTGTACCTGCTGGGCTGGCGGTGCTCCTCCCATGGGCTGAGAGCCGCCCTGGCCGTAGTAGGCCGCTTGTTGGCGGTAATACTCAGCCCACGCGGCGCTGTAGTCCGGCTGGCCACCAGGCTGAGACGAGCTCGCCCCGGCTGCCTGAGGCGCTGCCTGACCTGTAACGTGTGAGAAAGATGGTATGCAAGTTTTAACAGATTAATCAAATAACATGATTTTGTTTTTCAAACCAATCTGAAAGAACACCACAGAAGATAAACATGCACTTGTCACGACACTTAAGATCTGTAAGAGGGGGAACGACCCCAGCCACGCTGCCTCCGAGTGGCGGGACAGAAACCCGCTAGTTTGCTGTAGGGCAGCCGTATTTACAGCAGCTCTACCGTAGAGGGCCGTAACACAGAACGCGGCTGCCCGCCTGCGGTACTGAATAAGAGAAAACATGCTGAATGTACACCTCTCACCTTGTTTCTTATAGTACTCCTCCCATGCTTTGGTGTAATCCTGTGGCTGCTGACCTTGTTGACCTGAAGTGACCCAAAAAAGAAGAAGAAAAAAAAAAAAAGATTTCTTACTGCATCACAAGCAAATGTAAAAGAAAGGAATTTTTTTTAAATTCAATTAAACAGTTGGCTAATCTTGTAGCGCTCTGCTGCTTTGTGTACCTGAGGTTAACATCATTGTTTTCTGGACAATAAACCACCACTTAGAGCCCACAAGCTCCTCGACATATAACCAGGCATCTCGCATGAAGTTTAAACGTGTGCTTCGGTTTGAGGGTCCAAACATGGGAGGATGATGGGTAATTCACAGAGAGGAGCCATTAAATTAGGCTCAACTGTAACGTTAAGGGCTACTTTGATGTAGCTATATAAGCCAAGTAGACCGTTTACGATTAAGTATTAAAATAAATGCCTGGTGCTTTAGATATCGTTTATGTACTGGTCAGAATCTGTGGCGTGTACATTACCCTCCAGAAAACACATCAACCTGCCTGAGGAGAGAAGCTAAAATTCTTGAGTCTAAACAGCAGGACTTAAGTGTACAAATGAAAACCTGGCACAGACTTTGCTAATGAAAACCAGCCAGAAAAAGACTCTGCTGTTCACAACCCTGTTGCTGAAGTTTCGAAATAGTGTGGGGGGGAGAAGAAATAGAATCTAAAACTACAATTTACCCATTTTCTTGTAATATTCTTCCCAGGCCTTGGTGTAATCTGCCTGTCCGCTCTGACCTGGAGCCTGCGGGTCACCTGTTAAAAACGGTGCAAACTAATTGAGAACCGTCATGCAGAAAGTCTGCGCTTGACCCAAAATTACCCAAAACTAGAAGGGAAATTAACTACACATACAACTTGCTACACTGCAGATGCTGTAGTCTTTGGACTTGATCTCTGACCTACCTAATGTACAGGTGGGTGTTAGAAGAGAAAATTAGGTTCACCTTGTCCGTTGGCTGGAGTGGTGCCCGGGGCGGCAGCGGTGGTGGGTGTCATGGGAGCCTGAGGCTGCTGCTGGTACTGCGCATAATAGGCAGCCCACGCTGCTGCGTTAGCGTCCGCTGCTGCTTTATCTGTACATCGGGGCAGAAATGATTCGTTAGGTCACTACAACAATACGATTCGAAAAGTAATAACAGCAAGACGAAATCTAGAGAGGGAAAAAAAGAGAGACTTACTGGGATCGGGCTGGCCCTGCTGCCAGTGAGGGTAGCCGTTACCCCAGCCCTGAGGTTGGTACGGCCCTGGAGGACCACTGCAAAACAACGAAGGAAGAAATGCAAAATAAGAAGAAATAATTTTTCATAGTTTTAATTAGGCACGACTAATTTGCCTAAGCTCTTACTGTGGTCCAGGAGGCCCCTGGTTGTAGGGCCCGGGATTGTAAGGTCCCATAGGTGCAGGAGGTCCAGGTGGGCCTGGGGGGCCATGTGGTGCTGGGCCTCCATGAGGCCCTGGTGGTCCATGAGGTCCACCCATAGGGCTGACGGGACCCTGAGCACATGAACAAATCCATTTATTACACATAAGATGAAAAACAACCTCACTGAACATTTTTTATTTGTGAAATAACAAGGTCACTCACCCCGATCTTCTCTTCGACGAGCTGTCTGGCATAGTCGATCTGCTGCGGCGTGCCGCGCACCGTGAACATCTTTATATTGGGGTCAGCGTTGGGGGGAGGGTTCCTCTGCAACTCTATCCTTGCTCCAGACTGTTGGCTTATGCTTTTAATCGTCTCACCACCTAGATGGTTCACATCAACCTTAGTGTTATAAGCCCCTGGGACGTGGTACATTGATATTTTTCTCTAAGCAAGTACTTTAGAATAAGACTAGCGTTAAAGCAGGACTGACCTTTGCCGATAATTAGGCCGGTCTTAACTGTGGGAACGGTGAAGGAGAACTCTTGCAGGCCCCCTGGTGGCCCCATGTTCCAGTTACCATGGCCACGACCTCTGCCCCTGCCCCCGGGGCCTGGTGGACCGCCAGCTTGCACGCTGCGCAACAGGTCGGTAATGATGCTGGCTGCGTGCTGCGCCCGATCTGGGGGACCCATGATCTGAGCAATCCTGTCTGGTGTGGTGCCGTCATCTACAGGTCAGGACAGAAAACAGAAGTCAGAAGAAGTACAGATACTCTGTCCAATACCACGTATGCAACTACTTTTAACACTAGCGTAAGCCGAGACAAACCTGGCTTGAACTGAATCTTAACACCGGTGTCGTTCTGAATCTTCTTTATCATTTCGCCGTTCCTGCCGATCACAATCCCGACTGCGAAGCGTGGTACGGGAACCTTAAAGAGCAGCAAGCCAAGCAAGAGTTAAACTTGAAACGACGACAACACGACATAGAACTTATTGTAAGTGTAAGAACAAACGTATCAGCGCTCCAACCTCGTGGCTTACATCCAAACCTTCTCCCCCACTCATCCGCGAACCGTATTCGCCCCTCTGCTCTCGGAAACCCTGGTCTCTGATCAGGTCCATTACCATGTCTTTAGCTTGCTGGAAGTAAAACGGTCGTTTAACCAAATTTGAACTGAGACATTCGGACTTTTGGGGGGGGGGGGACGACGACACCACCACCCATTTAACTGTATGTGGAGAACTTACCTGAACTTTAAAAGGATCTCCAGAAATCCTGAGCGGTTTGTCCGCCCCAGTGTTCTGAGGCCCGTCCTGAATCAGTACCATCTTGACCCCAGCTCGTTCCTGCAATCCAGAAGCCAGATTTTCATGCCAATTTAAAAAAATAAAAAATAAATTAAAAAAAAAGGAAACCGGCTATCTCACTAACCTGTAACTGTTTGATCGTCTCTCCTCCCTTTCCGATAACGAGGCCAGCTTTGGACGCCGGGATCATAATTTCCTGAACCGACATGCCAGGCCCGTCATTGTGATGAAATGGAGTTGGTCTGCCCTTATCCACAATCTCCGACAGTAGCCTCTTTGCAGTCCTGTTAATAAACACAGAAAAACCACTCAATTTTCACACCATGGTGTGTAAACATACATGTTGCCTTGTGTCAGTATACACACTCACATGATGGAATCTGGAGAGCCTGTTAACGTCACAGAGCGATCAGGCATGCCACCGCTATCTGTAATGATAGCGGGAGGAAAACAAAAAATCAAAAAAAAAAAAAAAAAAGAAAGAAAAGAAAGATGACATGGCAACATGGCATTTGTGTTGAAGTCTAAAAAAAATTCAATTGGATGGTCATTCACCTGGAGCGATCTGTATTTTGCATCCGGATTCCTGCTGTATCCTTGAAATCTGCTCTCCTCCTCTTCCAATAACTAGACAAAGCACTCAACGATTAAACCTCGGCAAAACTTCCCAACTCGAAAATCTTGGAATTTGATCCAATATTTACTTACTAAATCCAACCATGCCGTCTGGGACCTTGAACTCTTCGGATGCAGGCCTGGGTGAAAGAAATAATTCGCTATACTTGTGTTAGGACTTGCATGTTTAGGAAAGTTGAATATTATAAATATTAATGTTTAGTTATTCCATAAATATACACAAGATACCTTGGCAGACCAGGCATTCCACCCATTGCAGAAAATGCTAGAGGGGGGAGGAAAAAAAAAAAAAAAACAAGTTACACGTCTAATACCCAAAGCAAAACTAGGACCATGAACAATATTTAAAAATAATGAATGCATAAACAAACACTTACGGTCACTTGCTACTTTCTTTGTTTCTGGTTGATCTGCAGAGTAAAAACAAAAGACGATACAACGTGAGAACACTATGCCACATCCAATGTAATGTGCTCGTCCTAACCTTATCTTTCCTTTACTAACAACTAGAGATGTTTTCTGTAAAGAGAAGCTTATTTAAAAAAATTATGGAAAGAGTCTCCAGCGTCAGCGGTTTCGAACACCGCAGGACACTGAAAAGTAATCAACGATCATCAATAAACGGCCAAATCTTTCTAAACTGTATCACGGAAAAGAGGAAGTGGTCAAGCAGCGTGCACATTTACACAACTGAAGGTAGAAAATTATTTCCATAAAATATTAGTGCAAGAAAAATATAACAGTAAAGTACTGCCATTCCAAATCAGCTACTTGTGACTAGAAGTAGGAATTAAATCAAAAGACTAAATGTAATCAACCATTTATATTTAATGAATGATTCAGTAGAGTCGGTTCACCTCAAATGACTCGTTCAAAAAGATTCGGATGTACCAATGGCTCACCACTACTATGCAGTTCTGGTTCCGGAACGCTTTTAGTTCCTAAAAAGATTGCGTGGGAACTTACCACCATCTTCCAAAGGCCTTTTCTGTCCTCCATACTGAAACTCGTTGGCAGCAGGAGGGGGATTAACTCCATCACCTCCGATTTTAGCTGCTATCTGAAAACAAACAAGCAAAAAAAAAAAAAAAAAGCCCTTAGTTAATGCAACACACGGCTTAAGGCGGGTTGTCATGGCGCGCGTGCTCACAGGGCCTCCGGCCGAGCTCGTGGAATAAATTAGCCCATAGCTAACTACAGATAGCTAGCTATGCTAGCACATTTAGGATAACCTTACATTTCGGCCATTTCGAGACTACCCTTAAAAACGAACTACATTCATTTGGAGCTCGTGAGCGGCAACGCTAGCTAGCTATACATAAAGCTAACTCGCTAGCATAGCTTCAAGTTACGTTTAGCCATAACTAAAAATTTATTTAATGAAAACCGCGACATCATTTTACTCCATAAACTGAATATTTTAATAATAATAATAATAATAAACTATGCCTTAAAAACGAGAAAATTGCAATAGCACCTGACTTATATCGAAACATCCGGGCCTTGTGCGTCTTCTTTGTTGCAGTCCACTAGCCCACTAGCAGGCCCGTAATCGACAAAGACTACGTCCCGAATGCATCCACACTAGATTTATAGTGCACTACATTGATGCGTCTAAGCAACGTGTTGCGTACACTACGAAGTGCACTTGCACATTAAGTACCCGCCATTTGGAATGTAGCCAGAGTCAGTCAGCCTGTGCAGTTAGCTGCTTTGCAAGTAGTTACAAGAAACGTCGTTTGTTTTTAAAACTAGAAATATGTTTTAAGTTTTTACTAAGTTAATCACTCACCTGTCTCGCCCGCTGCAGTGCATCTTTAAAAGCGTCGTTCATTCCTCCGCCGGCGTTTGAGGACGGCGGCGCCACACTCGAGTAATCAGCCATGTTTGAGGAGAAGCCGTGAGGGAGAATATGGCCGCGCAGCTGAGACGACAAGGCGGAAAAATCCAACTGCGACACGCATGCGGCCTCGCGCCGTAAGGGGGCGCGCCAGCAGAAAATCACGACTTCCGGTTATGTGGGGGTGGGGAAGAATTAGCAAGCTAAGAGTGCGTAGTTAGCATTAAAGCTAACAAAATTCTGAGGAAAATAATCAGACAAGCTGGTGTGATGATGCAGAGTTACTGTTGAAAGCCCCACAGTTGATAGTTTTCCTAAAACAGCACATCCTGAAGTGTTTTATTCCTCTCATACCACCTGCCGCCATCATTTTTTTTAAACACATCATGTGTTTTTTTTTATCCGTTTATAGTCACTTGTTTAATGTTGTTGAACATCTGTGAGAAACATTCCTGTTATCACTTATTTACAGCAGTCATAAGGGTGCAGATATGATGGTACTCCACTTTCATCACACGTTCGACCGTCGCTCACTTACCCGCTTGCATATCTCATGTAAATCCTGGAGAGTTAAACGTGGCATCCATTAGATGGCTGATAGATCAGAGCTGAAACATCCCTATCCATCTTTTTAAAACCTTCCGCTGTCGTGGTCGTGATTGTGGTCATGAAAACTAGGACCATAATCAAAAACACTCCATTAAAAAAGTAATCACGAATGTAGAACATTGAGAAAATCAGTTATAAAAACATTCAGTTCCAGTGTATATAAGCTATATGGAGGAGTGACGACAAAAACCAAAAAGTCTCCCATTACAGAAGACATACTGTCAAACACTGACACTGGAGACTCCTTCCAAAGATCTTAAATTTCCTCGCATAAAGCGTCATAGTGTTAGTTAATTTTAGTATCTGTTTATTATTAACCTTTTGTCCACCATTCAAGTCCCAGTGAATGACTTGTTACTATGGAAACACTAACTTATTACCAGTGCGTTAAGTCTTAAATTTGATAGTTTCTCGTTATCCTATATTGTCCATTTTGTGGTGGGATTTAGACGACTATCAGAACTTGTCAACTGTCATTGCCTTTGGTTAAAATTGCACGTAAATGGTCGTCGGTAAGCACGTCACGTTATGACCGACAACCTCAACTCATGACCAAAGAATTCAAAGAGAAAATGTCTAGTGTAAATCCAACTTTAAACACCATCATGTTAAAGGGGGTGGGCTTATTTGATTGACATCTGATTGCAGTGGGAGGTTTAACTATATAAACAAAAAACCTTGTTTACTTTGTTTTCCTGGGGGGTATTCCATGAAAGTAGCTAAAGAAAGCCAGACTTCCACGAAAAAAGTGAGACTCAAACTAGCGGCATCTCCAAATTAGTCGTTCCACTAACGTGGTTCAGCTGTAACTAATCGAGGTTCATGGAGTTATACGAAGAGTACAAGGATGCAATAACTAAAAAAGGGAACACTGTAGCTCTAAATAAAGCAAGCTAAAAGATTGCTGACAGACTAAATGCGTAAGTTATGTAAACGTTACAATCATCAATCGTTTCAATTGTATCATGGCACAGTGGTTAATGCTTCACACTACGACGGGTGCTGGTTCAATCCCTGTGGCAAACGTGGGCCCTCCTGTGTTGAGTTTACATGTCAATCTTCTATTATAATGTTCTTTATTATCTGAGCTCTGTAAATACTTTAAATTGGTTTGGATATGTTTGCAATCTGAAGAACTCTATTTTATTAACAACAGACCTTGTAGCAGGATGTGACCACACCACGGTCCCCGTCAGCAAAGCGTGAAATGAGTAACTACCCATTATTACCAGCAACATACTTGGCTTCTTTGTGACGCATTATCTCTGTCTCAGGATGTACATGCCATTTACAAACGAAAGCTGCTCCTGTCTGTTGAAAGGGAAAAGCTGGATATTGAATACAAAAAGCTTCTGATAA
>JAQQZX010000001.1:22769881-22780951 GCA_030068355.1 Notoglanidium maculatum | reverse complement strand
ATGCAGGTGTTGGTCTCACTCAGTACTGCTTAAATAGGCCTGACCTTCATTAGGCAATTAAGCAGACATCTTTCTCTTATTTTTTCATCTTACTATTATTGTTATTATTTTTTTATTTTGGTAAATGTAATAAGGCTTTTTTTTTTAATATAACTTCATATTAATTTATGATTTTATTAATTTCTGTTTTCAGTCATTGCATTTCATGTTTGACCTTTTTAATATGCTTACGATTTTATAAAATTATTTTGGGGATAATTCAAATGCTGAAACATGATTTTTACAGGCTTCATTATTTTTATTACATGACATGATTAGTGAGCGCGCGGAAATTCAACTGGCGGAACGGTCTTTTGGGAAAATGTTCCCACCCGTCGGACATTCTTTGAGACAACGCTTAACTCAGCGAGACAGTTAACCTGTTCCGGAGCAGACTTGTTTACATGTGTAAATTACCATGGCAACTCAGCGAGGATTCATTTAAGACACATTGATGGAACGGAACTCTCGCTTAAATAAGACAGACTTATCGAAATAAGCGAGACTTTCCCTTAATCCTGCTTAGTGGTGGTGGTGGGGGACATCCAAGCAAGACAGGAATTCAACATTAAGTGTTACGTAAAACATCTTTGAACACATTTCACATCAGTCTTAAGTTTTTTTTCCCATGAAAAAGTTATAAAATTTCACTATCATTCTTAGAGCTGAAACACTTTCCGTTGGCCTTTAATTAGCTCATAATGTTGACATTGTAGCAGCACAACCTTTGGACATTTGTACAAAAAAATAATTTGATAATTCGACAAAATACATCCAAGTTCTTTTAGAGTAAATATTTAGCATAAAGCTTAACATTAGCTTACATCCTGGCATTAACAAGGGTGGCGCTTAAGTTAAATTTCACCCGTTAATCACACATTTGTGTACACCTCCCCACAGGAATTTAACAAACATTAGAGAACTCAACTCCTGATTTTAATGACAATCATTATTAGTCATCTTGTGCTAACTAGTTAGTTAGTGACAAGTAACCTTAACTAGCTAGCTGAAGTAATGTTAAGGTTGCCAAGTTTGAGTGTAAACCAGTATGTTTTGGTAAGTAGTGGACTGAAACAAATAAATTAGAAGACAGAACCTAGTCATGTCATATGATCAGGTTTGCAAGTGGCCGACTTAACCTAAGCTCCACCCCTTTTGACACAACGACCGTCATGCAGCCGGAACGATCAGTCTTAAAATTTGTTAAAATTTTCAATTAAAAAGAAGAAACATTCAACGTTTACTTCAAACTTGAGAACACGATACAGGGCCCAACACTAATGCTTATTGTTGTCGCAACAAAATGACCAATATGTGATGTTTAAATAATTCGTCCTCTACTGCTGTACAGGGGAATAAAACGACTCCTAAAAGCCCGAATTTTTTGTGGTTCGTCCATTAAAGATTTATACAAATTTTTGGACAGTTCTAGTCAGAGGTAGGGCCTTTTCAAAAGACATTCGATCCACTTCCCAGCACTCGTTCAATCACATTTTGGGACCATTCCCTGGCACTCGTTTTAAGAATAAAAACAGATATGAAATAAATAATTCATGTAAATATCAAGTGTGATCACTCTAAACAGAGCAGTACATTATAATGGTTTCACTCCACTACGTGCTACACTTTGATCTTTACCAATATAGAAGAGTCAAAAACAACGCAGTGACTGTGAGAACACGTTGTTCTTCCTCTTCAAGGACGGATGAAATTATGACTCGTTGGAGAGTTGCTCACTGCACCCGGGTATCGGGCAGAGCGCCGGACCCCAGCGGGGGAATCGCGCCGACGCAGCCGTTAGCGTGGGGGGTGCGGTCAGAGCCCGAGTAGCTCAGAAGCAACTCGGCTCGGGAGTGCAGTAGGTGCAGCACGTCTTCAGCCAGAGTGTCCACGCTGGAGTAACGCACCTTCTCCAGATCAAAGATGTCCTTCAGGAAAAGCAGCACCTGCTCCTGTGGGAACAGAACCAAACGTTAAAGTATGAAGTTGAAATTTGGTGCTGAAATGCATCGTCTAAAAATCGCACCTTGAAGAAGCGGCAGAAGTCATGTAGGGAGCTTTCAGGCCCCAGGAAACCCCATGCTAACTCGGGGCTGATGTGCTCACACACCGCGTAGAAATGAGCGATAAAACCATCCTGATCCTGAAAAAGGCAGAAGATTTCACCAGACCATACAATCCAAAGAACCAAATTTCCACACTTCGATTACTGTAGTATTAATTTGTTTCTAACTAGGTAGATTTGGAAGCTATGTTTAGCTACTAAGCTGGACGGCTAGCATGACTAGCATTAGGATTTAACCGATCGGCAGTGTTTTCATAAACGTTACCTTCACATGTTGTCTCTTCTGCTTGAGAACAGACCAGCAGCTCGATGCCACGGCCTGCAGGAAGAGAGCACGTTAATAAGCCGAGCTATTTGATGAAACGCGCCTGAAGGCGAGCACACACCAATCTTTTTGACGTACGGTTTCTTTGAAGGCGTTGTTAAGCCAGCGGTTGTTGACGACGTTCGTAATGGACATGGGTGGATTCTCCAGATCCTCAAAAGAATCCATTAAGATAAAGTCGAGGACGATGTCGTAGAAGTTTAAATGCATCACCTATTTAAACAAAAATATATCGAAATGAAAAATGACGTCAACTTGCTCGATTTAACGAGTCCTGTGAGAAATGTCTTACCCCTCTCGTAGAGAGCTCGGCCTCGGTTTTCTCCCAGTGCTCCCGCTGCTCCAGGAAGCCGATCATCTCCTCGTAAACTTCCTCAAATCTCTTAGGGTTCTGCAAAGCCCAAAAATGATCTATAGCAGATACCGAGCTACCGAACATCAACCGGAGTAACAGATTAAAACGAACACTCACCTTTCTGGCTTTCACAATAATAGAGGACAAGATCTTTTTTCCCGTGTCAGCCAGAAACTTCCGAGTCGATATTTCTTGGAAAATGACCTTAAGAGAGCAGCAATTAATTCCACACTGTGCCTGGGTGCCTCTAGGTAGCTAATTTTAGTGGATTAATTAAGTGGATTGGAGAAAACGTTGTTGTACCTGACAAGCCTGGCGGATGCAGTGCAGCTTGGCAAGGAAATCTGTGTCTCCAAGGCATTCAAGCATCTCGGTTCTTAATTAGAGGGGGAAAAAAAAAACAGCAAAGAATTAGCAAATCAGTAATGGTTCATGTATAAAGAATTCAAACTTACAGAGGCGACTTAGTAAAACAGATCAAAAGGTAATGGAGGTTACCAAAAAAAATAAATACTTCATTAATAAAACAAATACTATGAACTTAAACACAATGTTACCATTTAAAATTCTTGGAAAATGCACTCACATTCTCTAATTTGCCTTTCGCTTATGAACAAAAGTCTCACATGATGAGAAATTCCTATAAAATGTTCTCATTCCCATGATCAGGTATGCGATTAAAAACAACAACAACCTGCTTTCACACAAAGCTCTCGCATATCCACAAGTACCCTCAGATTCCCAATACAGCATCACATTTAATCCTAAACCTCTCATATTCCCACAAAGATGCTCTTACATTTAATCAAAATTTTCTTGTTTTCCCAAAAAAAAAAAAAAAAAAAAGCTCTGTTTCCCACAAAAAAACTTGCATTCCTATAAAAATCACTCACTCCTACAAAATTACAAATGCAATTGTATTCCCTCAAAATGCTTCGGCATTCAAAGTGCACTTGCATTTACCCAAACTGCTTTCAGATTACCACAAAAAAAAAAAAAACCTTTGCATTCACATAAAAAGCACTCGAGTTCCCACAAAACACTTGCACGGACAGAATGTACTTGCGTTCCTACAAAACACTTTTCGCATTCGCAGACTTTCAAACGTTCATTTACACGACATGCTCTCAGATTCACACCTTAAACGCAGAAAATGCACTCGCATTCAAACAAAATTCTCTCACATTACCACCAAATGCACTTGTTTTTTAAAAATTTTTTTTACCTCTCAAAACACTTCCGAGTGAAAACTAGGTAAATCTTACAAAGATAAGCGCTTTTATGTAAACGCGAGAGCAATTTTATGCTAAGCTCATTTGACGAACAACCAACGGATGAGCGTTTCCATTGATTTTGGTTGATTGAAGCATTAAATCGACTGTATCTCATGAGCTCGGTTCTGGGTCTCACCGGAGAACTCTGCAGGATATTTTCCCGTCCTCGGCCATCTGCAGAGCCTCCTCGTAGAACGGGTAGCGACAGAGAGCACCGAGACCCAAGGCACTCTTATGCTCGGACAGCTGGGAAAGACAAGTGAACAAGTCAGTGTCAAGGACAACATCGTCACACGACGAATTCTGACAGTGTTCACCTCTGCAGCGGACACGAAGGAGTCGGTGGAGCCGATGCTCACGGTGTCTCTCCAACACGAGTCATCCAGATCCTCCCTCATAGAGCCTTCGGGGTGTTTCTCTACCAGAAAACCGAGCAAGTCGTGGGTTAGATTTCACACCTCGTTAACAGCACCAGTGCTCAGTACTGAAAACATGGTTCCGGAGCAACTCACCGCTGTGGTGCGAAGACGGCTCCATGAATCCCAGCGCTCCTTCGAACTCCTCCTGGAGCCGATACGCCCTCTGCAGGAGAGACTCCAGCTTGCGGATGAACTCGCCGCTGATGATGTCCTGTTTGAAAACACTTTTTGTTTGCCTTGCCGATGCAAAATGATTGCGTAATAACTTGCTAATTCGATTAAACCTGGGTAAATAACGCAACTGAACCTCTGCATTCGCGTCAAAGCAGCACAGATCCTCATGGACAGTTCTACACTAAAGGTTTGTGGCCTTCACTGAACAATCAGGTGGCTGATGAGTACCTGTAAAAGGTCGCATACCTCTACAGTCTCCTCGGCGATGGCGTCTCCGGCTCCTAGTTTTACAGAAGAGCACTCGGCTTCGTCGTCAGCCTGTCGGCTGCGGAAATTTAGCGCCTCTTCCCAGCGTCTGAGTGCCTCCTCGAACAACTCCATACCTGAGTATGTAAAATTCAGAATGTCCAGTAAATTTACTACTCGTCTTCACTCAACATTGCATTAGCTATAAATAGCTAAAAAGTATGATGCGTTCTTTCATTTATTACATTGTTGGCAAATTACTACGATACAAGAGGAATAAACACTTCAGGACATGTTGTTGCAGGAAAATAATCAACTGCATTTTGCACATGGCTGCATCACGCCAACGTGCCGTTGATTATTTTGCTATAACGGCGCATCCTGTCGTGTTCGGTTCCTCACCTAAGCGTCTTACCCATCAGGTAGAGGTTTTCTGGAGTCGTGACGGCGTTACGTAGATCGCCGTCGTCCGTCCCGTCCCAGCAAGCCGATCCATTGGTGCACTCGCTGCAAGAGTTCAAGCTCTTCACCTGAGAGAAACTGATATTTAAAACCATGTGGTGGTGGAACAACCGGGTGTGATATTCGCAAATTAGCTGTAAACATTATCGCAGAATTCTGGCTTTCCTTAAAAAATAAATAAATGAATAAAATAAAAAAAACTGAGATGCTTCTGTAAATGTGTGTAAATGTGTTTTACGTGAATGCGAGAGCATTATATGTGAATGCAAGTATGTTTTGTGTGAATGTGAGCACGTTTTGTGTTATTTGAGAGTGTTTTGTGCGAGAGCATTGTGTGAATGCGAGTGCGTTTTGTGTGATTTGAGAGTTTTGTGCGAGAGCATTGTGTGAATGTGAGTGCGTTTTGTGTGATTTGAGAGTGTTTTGTGCGAGAGCAATGTGTGAATGTGAGTGCATTTTGTGTGAATTTGAGAGTGTTTTGTGAGAGAGCATTGTGTGAATGTGAGTGCGTTTTGTATGAATTTGAGAGTGTTTTGTGCGAGAGCATTGTGTGAATGTGAGTGCGTTTTGTATGAATTTGAGAGTGTTTTGTGCGAGAGCATTGTGTGAATGCGAGTGTATTTTGTGTGAATTTGAGTGTTTTGTGTGATTTGAGAGTGTTTTGTGCGAGAGTATTGTGTGAATGCGAGTGCATTTTGTGTGAATTTGAGAGTGTTTTGTGCGAGAGCATTGTGTGAATGCGAGCGTGTTTTGTGTGAATTTGAGAGTGTTTTGTGCGAGAGCATTACATGCAAACGTGAGTGCGTTTTGTGCGAAAGTGAGAGCATTTTTGTGAATGTAAGAGCATTTTGGGTGAATGCGAGTGTGTTTAGGGGCTTTAATTGATCATGAGAAAGTTCTTTGTGCATTTGAGGGTTTACAGTGAACATTGAAGTTTTGTGTGAAAGTGAAAGCATTAATTGCAAATGCAAGTGTGGTTTGTGTGAACGGGAGTGCATTTGGGGAATACAAGTGTGGTTCGTGGTGATCTCATCTGACATTCTGTTGAGATGCGAGCGCATTTTGTGTTAATGAGAATTTTTGGGGGGGGGGGGATGGGAGAGTGTTTATGGGGAAGGTGAGAGTTTTGTGGGAATTTGAGAGCTTCACAGGAATGCGAGTGTGTTTTGCGTGAATGCGAGTGTGTTTTGCGTGAATGCGAGTGTGTTTTGTGTGTATGCGAGTGTGTTTTAAGGGAGTGCAACTTTGTTTCGTAGGATGAGGGCATATTTGTGGAGCGTAATGGCGTTTTGTGCTGATAGGGCAGCGAGAGCTTTTTGTTGGAATGTGATCGTGTTTTGTGTGAATGCAAGAGTTTTTAACTGAACACGAGAGAGAATAAAGAAGACAAAATTTAAAAAAAGAAGACGCCGTTTTACCGAGGTCAGACTCTGCAGGGAGCTGGAGAGTTTGTTGTGTAAGCCGCCGTTAGGCACGGCGTGACGGGAAAAGCTGCTCTTTGAGTTCAGAGACAGACTGAGGTTCGGACGGGTGCAAGCAGCATCTGGAAGAGGATGTGTGTTTAAACAAAACCCTGCGGACAAACACATCGTGACCGACTTGCTGAGTGGAAATTTTCCACAGACTATTTAGTAGATCCCGTGCAAGGAATCCCAATATTCAAGAGGTTGGAGGTAAAGATGGGCATTTCTGAAACTGAGGAATCATCTTCAGTGGTGTAGGTTAAAATAAGAACATCAGGCATGACAGAAGTGATAATTACTGTTGTGTGAAAGTGTAATAATGGCACAAAGCTGCTGCTACCTTTCAGTGGTGGAAGTGTGGAGAGGAAGTCAGACCTCTTCTGCTCCTGGATCACTTTTTTCTTCCCTTTCCGCCTCCTGAAGCGACGGGCGAGGAAGAGGACGGAGACGGCGCTGAAGGCGGCAACGGCCACGAGCTTCTTAGTGCCGGAGCTCAGGCTCACCTGTTCAGAGAGAGAGAGAGAAACAGAGAAATTATTAAATATCATGGCAACAGCACGATTTGAAACATTCGTGCCAATGAAACAGCGCTGGGCTGAACTGACACAAAGAGACAAGAGAGAGAGACGGACAGCAAGCGGGACGGGCAGAGAAAGGGGAACTGAAAAGGGGCTACAGACGTGCACACAGCTTCTCACCTGTGGAAGGGAGGAAAAGACGGACATGGGAAGGTCCGCCGCACGTAGGACAGCTGTCTTTAAGGACAGCGAGGAGTCTCTGAGCATGTCCTCCGCCATGCTGCCATACTCACACGGTCGTCGACTTTCCTCGGCTCCGGCTCGGCCTGAGGACACGCACAAGACACACGGGACCCCTGAGCAGCTTTACAAAAAGTCCACTTCCACATAAATACATAAAAATAAATCAATGAAAAAAAAAAAAACAAACAAGATTTTTTTTCCCACAAGACTTAAGAATGGATTCAGAAATTTCTTAGATTTTCCCAACGCATTTGTGGCAAACTCATGTAACCAGGTTTACCATAAAGAACTAATTTGACCCTGTTAAATCTCCTTACACTCTGAAGCGGTGTTTCAAACGGCGCCATGTTGGACTTTAAGTGCACTACTTTATAGCGTAAAAGGCGTGAATGCACGCGCTGTGTAGTGCACATATGTAGGGAACAAGGAGGCGTTTGGGATTTAGCCGGTGGCGCATTGAGGGAATCACGAATCTGTACTGAATTACAGATACAACTAGTGGTGACACAGTAGTAAGTAATAATGATTAGTATTATTAGCAAAACGTTTTTCAGCTTAGCTAGTAATAACTTGCATTAAGATTAACTACAAAATAAACAAAGCCTATCAGCGACAAATCAGCCAGCTAGCTATCAACATCGCCATATTTCCGACATTTCCTGCATTCTGTTGTCGTAGAAATGTTAGTGTTATTGTTACCGAGTTATTTTTAACAAAATATCAAACAAATACAAACCACAGCGCTCTTCTTACATTTAGTTCTTCAGCCGTCTTTGAGCCATCTGTCCATTCGGGAAAGACGCGTGAGGCGCTCGCGATGATGGCACAATCTCAAATAACTTTCTGCACCCTACACCAAGTGCACTACATAAAGGCTAGGAAAGAGTAGTAGTGATGAGTAGTGCCCTCGGTATTTAATATGGCTTCATTTGGGACATAGCTTATAGGTGTGTGGGCGGAAAATATAAAATGGCGTCAGGTCTTTCAAAATAAAAGTCTTAAACCTAACGACCGAACTAAAAATAAACAAATAAAAAAATAATCGAATAAAGAGTATTTAAAAGACAGACAAACCAATAAATAGAGATTAAAATTGTAGCTGGATAAAGAATATGTGCTATCGACACCTTAATGCATGGACAAAACAAACAAACAAACAAAGGTGAATTAATTAATTAAGCAATCAAACAAAAATTAATTAATTGATGACCTAATACTTATAAATGTACATAAGTAACAAACAAACAAGTAAAGTTTAAAATATTTAATATTATTTTAAAGTAGCTAGCTGAAAGATATGTGCCATCAACACCTTCATCGACTGATTAAATAATTAAATAAATAAATAAATTAGCGCATGACACGTAACGAAATTAAGTTTTAAAGGCTGAAAAACTTATTAAAATATTCAAGAAAACACCATATGCGACAGCACCTTGAAACCTGAAGCTCTGGAAAAAATATTTCAAATTAAACTAATTAATAAAATGGTATATTCATAATTTCTAAATTGTGTGAGAATGAATAAATCTGCAAAACGTATGCAATATATAAAATGTAAATCTTGTGTTCTTTCCCCCGTGTGTCCATTAGGTGGCGCTTGGGCCGGGAGAACAAAATTTAAATCTACTGGGATTTTTGCTTGTTGTTTCTGTGTCTGACCGCTAGAGGGCGAGTCACTAGCACTTACGCCCAATCATTGGCGGAATTTCAAACGTCTCCTTCTTAGAAAACTAGTGCACTACGTAGGCTCTGAATCTCCTAGTACGTATAGCGTATATGTAGGGATCTAATAGGCGTTGGGGATACGACCGCCCCCTGTGATCCCGAACCGGAAATAGCGGCTACGACTGTATCATGTTGTGTTACAGGACAAGGAAAGTGGATGTCAGCCGTTGCTTGGTGGAGCTCTACAGTTTCAGCATCACAAAACGACAACATTTTTAAAAACATGTAGCTTGATAAAGGACGAGGACGAGATTCTGACATCTTCATCAGCAAGTGGGAACCTTTATTTACGTCGTCGCGCGCAGCTTGGACTGAGGTAAAGCCCTTCAGTGCAGCTGCGCCAGCTTTGCTAACGATAGCTATGTTAGCTAACCCTAATATGCAACTAGACAAAACGGATTGTTTTAAAAAGATTCCTAAATGCTTTGTTACTAAGACTAGATCATCGAATGAGATCAGGTTTAGGTACGTAAGCCGTAGGTCGGCTAACAGCTAGCTAACATTAGCTGTGTCAGGATAGCACAGCTGTCAAATAGCCGTAAGGTTGTACTGCGCATGCGCGTCCGGTCGACGCTCAGCATTACAGTGTATTAGCTATTCTATATGCTGTTACAATTTTGTCCAGATGTCTCATTTAAGACTGAAATGCATGAGAAATGAAACACCCACTAACCTGAATGTGCGCTATTCATGCTGAGAAAACACTTTAACCCATAACAAAGTGTTATAAATGATCGTTTTGTTCTGAATTTAGCAGTATTACTGAATTAAAATACACCCTGTACTCAGAGACATAACGTTTTAAACAAAGACTTCCTTCGAGTTAACTTTTTTTAACATCAGGGACATCCCAGCAGTGGAAGAGGAGATCTCGGGCCTGCTGTGATGATGGACTCCTGGAGGCGTGCGTCCTGCCTCTGCACATCTGTTCATCAGCCGCGTCGTTTCACTTTCACGTCTGATCTCTGCTGGAGCTCTCGATTCCATTTAAAACTCCGCAGCTCACCACAAACTCGCTTACGGCTGCGTGATAACCAAATGCTCCAAACCCTGTACTCGAGAAGAGCAAGGAAAGCCTGCTGGTGGGCACGCGGAGCCCCGGGGCGGTGTGTCGCTGCACACCAGGAGTTAGCTTTACTTTATCACCAGGCGCTGCTTTACTGGCTGCTTTCTGTCAGAGTTATTATTTCAGTTTGCATCCCACAATGCATCAGGGCTGATTCTTTTTCTTACTCTCTGCCTCTCCCTCTAACTATCTCTCTGACTCTCTCTCTCTCTCTGAATGTCTCTAATTTTCTTTTTGTTTTCTCTCACTTGACTCTGACTTTTTTTCTCTTTGATTTTTTACTGTTTCTGAATTTTGTCTTTCACTGTCTCTCCAATTCTCTCTCTCTGACTCTCTTTGTCACTCTGACTCTCTCTCTGACTCGCTCTCTCTGAGTCGCTCTCTCTGACTCTCTCTCTCTCCGACTCTCTCTCTCTCCGACTCTCTCTCACTCTGACTCTCTCTCTCTCTGACTCTCTCTCTCTCTGACTCTCTCTCTCTCTCTCTCTCTCTCTCTCTCACTCTGACTCTCTTTGTCACTCTGACTCTCTCTCTGACTCTCTCTCTGACTCTCTCTCCGACTCTCTCTCTCTCCGACTCTCTCTCTCTCTCTCACTCTCTCTCTCTCTCACTCTGTCTCTCTCTCTCACTCTGACTCTCTCTCTCTCTCTCTCTCACTCACTCTCACTCTCAAACTCTGACTCTCTCTCTCTC
>JAQQZX010000001.1:22710357-22769861 GCA_030068355.1 Notoglanidium maculatum | reverse complement strand
CTCACTCTGACTCTCTCTCTCACTCTGACTCTCTCTCTCTCTCTCTCTCTCACTCTGACTCTCTCTCTCTCTGACTCTCTCTCTCTCTCTCTCTCTCACTCTGACTCTCTCTCTCACTCTGACTCTCTCTCTCTCTCTCTCTCTCACTCTGACTCTCTCTCTCTCTGACTCTCTCTCTCTCTCTCTCTCTCACTCTGACTCTCTCTCTCACTCTGACTCTCTCTCTCTCTCTCTCTCTCACTCTGACTCTCTCTCTCTCTGACTCACTCTCTCTCTCTCTCTCTCACTCTGACTCTCTCTCTCTCTCTCTCTCACTCACAGCTGTGATAGAGCGATGCCGGCTGCCTCGAGCTGCGACTGCCCGCACCTGGAGTGTGTTGGAGAGATCACTAAAGAGGAGCTCATCCAGAAGTCTCATGTGAGTGGACACGGCCCGAAAATACATTTTACAATCGATATATAAATAAGTAACGTATTTATAGTAAAACAATTGAAATGAAATGTTAGATGGAGGATGTTTATTTTTATTCGTCATGTAACGTCTACGTGTGGTTTCAGGGCCAGTGCCAGGACTGCAACGTCGGTGGGCCGAACCTCTGGGCTTGTCTGGAAGTAAGTGAAATGTAAAAGTAAAACAAATCAGGATTATACGGTTGATTTCAGAAATATTGGCACCCTTGGGATGGGAAATTGCAGTTTTTTTCCCTCTCTGTAAATACTGTGTGTGTCTGTTTCTCTCTCTCTCTCTCTCTCTCTCTCGCTCGCTCGCTCGCTCCAGAATGGCTGTGCTTACGTCGGATGTGGAGAATCTCACGCCGACCACAGCACGGTTCACTCTCAGGTGTGTGATCCTTCCAGTTTTACGATTTAAAATCCATCATTAAGTCACTGCACATGTTATTACATCTGTCAGTCAGTATCCTTGTCTTCACACACATAAGTGACACAGAGAGATTTTCTGATCTCCGGGGATGAGTCGGAACGCCGACTGATGTGACGTGATGCGTGAGTCTCCGTGATATTTTTTTTTTCCCAGAGCTAGCACTGTAAAGCTAAAGCACAGTTAGCTTATTCATATTTCATGCCCTTCAGAAGCGGCTAGTCAGATTGTATTTTTTATTTATTTTTTGCCCACAAATGGAAGGAGCAGGGAAAAGCTAATCCGCCGCCATGAATAATGTAGTGGCTTCTGCGCTGTGTGTGTGTGTGCGCGCATAGCTGGAGAGCAGTCCTCACACAGCCACACCCCACTTCTCAACACTGCCCGCCACACACACACACACACACACACACACACACACACACACACACACACACACACACACACACACCATATGCTCCCTTTTCCTGGGCAAGACGGAATAGTGGAATATTTCACTGATTTGGAAATTGGATTTCGTGAATGTCTGAACAGTATCGAGTGTTTGTATTGGTGTTATAAAATACCACCACGCACTGCAGTACTTCCATTTTGAAAGCATTTTGAGCATGCGTATAGGCCCTCTGATAAACGACAAACATGGTTTCAAAATGCGGGGCTCCGTTCGGACTTGATCACGAGCCGTATTTATCTGCCTGTCTATCCACCTAAATTTAGAGAATTTAACTTTCACTACCTGCTTCTCTCTCTCTCTCTATACACACATGTATATACACACATTTCTACATCAGATGTTCCCATTTGAATACTTCTGGTGTTTCCAGGAGACGCAGCACAACCTGACGGTGAACCTGACCACGCTGAGGGTTTGGTGTTATGCCTGCTCAAAAGAAGTCTTCCTGGACAGGAAGCTGGGCCCTGTAACCCCGCCCCCTGGCACTGCCAAACCCATCCCACCTGTCCCGCTGCCTGGCCAGGTAACCTCCGCCAACGCTCCCCCACCCAGTCAGGGGAAGGTGGTGCCATAGTTCCTTTACTCTTCCTCCTTCCTCATGCAGCTTGAGTGTGTGCTAAACAAACCCATCGAGTCCTGAGATGATTAAGTGTGTGTAACCCTATGTGACCAGGATCCTGGCGTTCCGGGCAGCCCCACCGCTCTGAGAGTGCCACCAGCCGGAGTTCCCGAGGATCTGGATATGGAGACCGAAGAAGAAGACGATTCGAAGACTAGAGGTACGTCAGACACAATGGCTGCATTGAACGATACGACAGATTCTCAAATGCTTACACACTATGGCGCGGACTTCCCCGCTGCGGTTCTACCCCTGCTTAACGTCCACGCCGCGCTCCTGCAGGTCTGACCGGCCTGAAAAACATCGGCAACACCTGCTACCTGAACGCAGCTCTGCAGGCGCTGTCCAACTGGTGAGAACCGTTCTCATGACACCGAGGGTTTTAGTCTGTAAGCGATGGCTCCGGATCAGCACTGTGACTCTGGGGCTGGACTTTGGTAACACTAACGGGATAAACGTTAATAGATGCAACATGCTGTTTTTCATGATTTGATTTCATAAGCCCTGTTTGTCTGTTGCTTTAAAGCAGCTTATTCAGCATCCCTTTCCATTGTGACCAGTTTGTGTTTTGCGTTCCAGTCCTCCGCTCACTCAGTTCTTCATCGAGTGTGGAGGTCTGGTCCGAACGGACAAGAAGCCGGCGCTGTGTAAGAGCTACCAGAAGCTCATTACGGACATGTGGCACAAAAACAGGTGGGTAAATATGCGTACGTATGGATAAAGAAGTTTCAGTTACCAAGGAAACCACTCCCGCATTACCAAGAACACTTACAGCACAGCTCATTTACATTTAGCCACACCCACAAAACTCCATATAAGGCTGAAAATGACAAATTGGCAACTAAACGGTGCGTCTGTGAATTATTCATGAGTACATTTGTTCGTATCCGGACTCATAAGTTGAACGTGTGTGTGTTTATTTCCTTGCAGGCCTTCCTATGTCGTCCCAACAAACTTATTCCAGGGCATCAAAGCCGTTAATCCAATGTTTCGAGGTTACTCCCAGCAGGTGAGTCCGTCACCGTGTACCTGACTTCCTGTACGTGATGATGGGCGCATTTCCACACACGACCTCCCGCTTGAGGAACCGGGTCCGACTTTAGCGTTTCGTCCTGGTTTAGCTCCTTTGCTGCGAGATGCATCTGTATACAGTGCCGTGCATAAATATTCACCCCCATTGGACTTTTCCACCTTTTGTAGTTGAACTGAAATGGACTCCAGGATGGATATGTCATGAAGCTATGAAGTGGGGTGGAAAAAAATCGATATATTTTATTACATTTATGTGATATTTGGGCTTCATCTTGAAGTCAGTGACCGGGTGATATCCAGAGAAATGGTAAAACCTGATATGGACTGTGTTCTCTGTTTATTCAGTCAGTCAAAGCCGATAGCTGATGTTATGGAGTAAACAGTTCTTGGTAGTGCTCCAGGACTTTTGAACTCTCCTGGATGTACTCTGTAACAGCTCGTGTAGTTTTTGTGTTTTTAGCAGACTTGATTGGATATTTGGTTTATCTAAGTGAAGTACCTTTTCATCTATTGGAGCATAGCAATCCCAAAGATTTGCAAAGTTTGCTTGATGTTAAATGATCCGCTCTAAGCAAGATATCAAATAAATGCATGATAATCTTCGTCATGAACGTGTGACGTCCAGTGTGCTGAGAGTGATGCGAAGGGAATCGGCCTTGTTTTATCTCTACCTAAAGAGAGCGATGCGGCGGCGCTTTAGTGCTTTAGCCTGGTCAAAATATCACTGTACGCTCTGCTTAAACCGATCACCTTCCAAATCTTTGGATGCTAATTCAGCTTGTAGATCCGTTTCTGCCGGAACTCATCGAGCGAGCACATCTGTGTGTCTCCGTTCAGGATTCTCAGGAGTTCCTACGCTGCCTGATGGACCAGCTGCACGAGGAGCTCAAGGAGCTGGTCGAAGAGCTCGAGGACCAGAGTCAGATCGCAGGAGCGGACGAAGACGAGCCGGACGAACCCGCCGGGCCCAGCGACGCTAACGAGGCTAACGAAGCCGACACGCTCATCTCGGACGAGGAGAAAGCGAGCCGAGAGCGGCAGAGGGAGAAGAACCTCATCAACGAGTTGCACCGAGCCGACCTGGACAAGGACGAGGACACGGCCTCCATCGTCAGCAGCCAGGGAGCCATCAAACATGCGCACGGCAGGGTCACGGGTCAGTGCTCTGCTTCGAACTCTCAACTCCGTAAGATTTACACGATTATCCTTTACGCTGCTCCGTTAGTCCGATGCCCACTTGTCTGTTCTCCGCTTTCTTCAGACACTAACCCGGAGATCCAGATCAGCAGCAGTGGCCGGCCCCAGAGCCCGACTGCCAGCGAGAGCTTCGGGTCCAAACTGTCCGGCAGCCCGCCCAAATGCGCCCCCATGTGGCCGAACCTCAACCCAGCTCACAAGAAAGGTAACGCTGCAAAAAATAGGAATTTTCCATGAAAAAAACAGTTTTAGGGATGAGTCTGAAAGCTGATCGAACGTACGCGCGTGTGTGTGTGTGTGTGTGTGTGTGTGTGTGTGTGTGTGTGTGTGTGTGTGTGTGTGTGTGTGTGTGTGTGTGCACAGTGAGCGTGTTTGCGCCCCCGAAGAGCAAGCGTCAGAGGAAATACCGCAGCGTCATCTCCGACGTTTTCGACGGCACCATCGTCAGCTCGGTTCAGTGTCTGACCTGCGACAGGGTGAGTCGCTCCGAGACGCGCTGTGACGTACGTGTGCTTATGTTTTAAATGATATATAGCGTGTAATAATACGAACCTGCTCTGTTGTGCTCAGGTGTCCGTGACTCTGGAGAACTTCCAGGACATTTCCCTTCCCATTCCCGGGAAAGAGGATCTAGCCAAGCTCCACTCGGCCACGCATCAGACGTCGCTGGTGAAGGCGGGTTCCTGCGGCGAGGCGTACGCTCCTCAGGGCTGGATCGCCTTCGTCCTCGAGTACATCAAGAGGTGCTCGCGTGTACACGTGTATATCCGACGCGTACGTCCGATATCTCATAGATCTTAATCTTTTATCTATCAATTCTTTCGTTTTGTTTATCATGTAGCTGGTTCTGGGGCCCGGTGGTCACGCTGCAGGACTGCCTGGCCGCCTTCTTCGCTAGAGACGAACTGAAAGGTACGTAAAGCTCTCCGTCACGCTCAGAAATCTGTCCGTCATGCTTTCGCGCACTGCATTGTGGGTGCTGCAGTTTGGGCTGAAAGGAATTCTTCTAGGTGGAAACAAACCTGTGATCATAAGCTCCGCCCCCAGACAAGTATTTTTATTTATTTGTTTATTTTTAGTACGCAATTCACCTGGCGTGTGTTTTTGTCTTTAGGAGACAACATGTACAGCTGTGAAAAGTGCAAGAAGTGAGTATGCGCAATAACGTAAATATTATGCGTAAATTAGATTAGTATTAGTGTTTTCTTTACAGATGTTTATTCTGCATGTTAGAATGAGGTTCATAAGAAACGTGGTACTTCTAGGTTCTAAGTGTGTCTGTGTGGGGTTTTTTTTCTTTTTAGATTGAGGAATGGAGTGAAGTTCTGCAAAGTTCAGAGTTTGCCAGAGGTGCGTGATGAAAATCCCTCGCTTGTGTGTCAGTACACCGCTGTGATTTGTCTGTTCACTTCACTTTTTTGCCTTAGCACGGCCGTCTGAACCCTCGGAGAACGAGTGGAGGATGAACATTTGCATATTTACATGTTCATGAATTCCGTTTGACGCCAAAGACGTATTCCCATGGTGCTAACCCCAGTGATGGCTCTGCCTCCTAAAGAACGTGTCCTCCTGTTCCAGATCTTGTGCGTCCACCTGAAGCGCTTCAGGCACGAGCTGATGTTCTCCACCAAGATCAGCACTCACGTGTCTTTCCCGTTGGACGGCCTGGACCTGCAGCCCTTCCTGGCCAAAGACAGCTCGGCCCAGACCACCACCTACGACCTGCTGTCCGTCATCTGTCACCACGGCACCGCCAGCAGTGAGTTCCGCCCACCGAGGAAAAGAAACGAGTCACGATAACGATAACGTGACCATAAATAACAGACAGCTGGTTCTCTGAAGAATTTCTTTGGTATATTAAAAGTCACGTGAGTTTTTCCCGTGTGCAGGCGGTCACTACGTGGCTTACTGCCGCAACGACCTGAACCAGATGTGGTACGAGTTTGACGACCAGAGCGTGACTGAAGTCTCCGAGTCCTGCGTTCAGAACGCCGAGGCCTACGTGCTCTTCTACAAGTACGTCCCTGGGGTTTTATTCCTGATGTGGCTTTTTCATAAAACAAAAGAAAGATACATTGGCTTGGTGAAGGGGGCGTGGCCATGCGGATTGCAGAGAGATAAGGGGGCGGGGCTAGACCGATTACCACCGATAACGGCAGTAACAGTTACAACCCTGAATTTCAGGATTTACGGTTTAGCTGTTTGCTCAAACCGATAAGGCTCGAGGTTAAGGTCAAAGGGCGCAGCCTTGATGGTTTGTGTGTGCGTGTGTGTGCTCCAGGAAAAGCAGCGAGGAGGCGCAAAAGGAGAGGCGGCGAGTGACGGCTTTGCTCAACATGATGGAGCCGAGCCTGCTGCAGTTCTACGTCTCGCGCCAGTGGCTCAACAAGTTCCGGACGTTCGCCGAGCCCGGGCCCATCTCCAACCGCGACTTCCTGTGTGTGCACGGAGGTGAGGAGACGTGGGTCTTGTATCCACTACACCGTGACCACACCCTAACCCTCTCGCCTGAGCGAGTTGAACAAGTCGCTCACGTTCCCTTCCTCTTCCTCTTCTTCTCTGAGGAGCGACTGCATTAAAGCCGTAAATCGGAGCGTTTCACAAAGCCGATTTTCCGCGGAGTCTAAAGCAGCAGAAACGCACTGAACACTGAATCCCGTTTCTGTCCTGTGTGTTAGTTCACACTTCTTTTCCCCTCCTCCTTCCTTCATTCCTTCTCTACTTTATTTCTTTTGCCCTTCCTTCCTTGCTTTCTCTCGGGTTTTTTCCCTTCATCTTTCCTTTGTTTCCTCCCTTCTGTTCTTTTTCCCTCCTTCTCCCTTCTTTTGTCCTTTTTCTTCCCACCTTCTTTCCCTTTCTCTCTTCTCCCTGTCCTTTTGCTTCTTCCTTCCGCCCCACTTCCTTTGTTCTTTTCCTCCTTTCTTTGCTACTTTCTTTCCTTCCTTCCCTCCATTCCTCTTCATTGTGTCTTTCACTCTCACCTTCCTTTTTCCCCTTCTTCCTTCCCATCTTTTGTCACACCTTCCATCCTTCCTTTGTTTCTCCCTTTTTTTCTTCCTTGAACAGTGGGGAAACAAAACTCCTCTGTGTGTGTGTGTGTGTGTGTGTGTGTGTGTGTGTGTGTGTGTTTGAGAGTGCTAAGTGCTGTTCTCTCCTCCTCTCTGCAGGCGTGCCACCCCACAAGGCCACATTTATCGAAGACCTCGTGGTCATGCTGCCTCAAAACGTCTGGGACCACCTGTACAGCAGGTACGCCATGATCACACTGCTCCTGGGTGTGTGTGTGTGTGTGTGTGTGTGTGTGTGTGTGTTTCACCGGAATTCGTAACGGTTTCCATGGTGATTAGGTATGGAGGCGGGCCAGCCGTCAACCATCTGTACGTCTGCCACACGTGCCAGCTGGAGATCGAGAAGCTGGAGAAACGCCGCAAGAACGAGCTGGACATGTTCGTACGGGTGAGAAACACAATCAGTACAGAACACCACTTCTTCTTCTTTCTCTGATCGCTTCCTTGTCTATCTTAACCACCTTCCTTTCTTCCTGTCTTTCATTCTTCCCTTCCTTCCATTTATTCTTTCTTTCCGCCTTTCCTTCCTTCACACCTCCGCTGTTCTTCCATCCCTTCTTTCCTCTGTTCCTTATTAAACGTCGGATAACGGACGGCGATATCGGTCGGTCATAGCATTTCCGAGATCATCCTGTTTTCTCCTTCGCTCTTCCGACTCCCGTCTTTCTTTTCTCTCTTGTATATATTTTGATTCTTGTTTTCCTCCCGTGCTAGAAGGTGAGACAGTACAGTTAATCTTCTGCTTTCTCTCCTCGCACTTTTAAAAAAAAGTCACCTCTCAAAAAAACAAGAGCAGAGGCGTTTTTAGAGACCTCTCTCACCCTCGTGTGTGTGTGTTTATTTGTGCAGCTGAACAAGGCGTTTCAGGAGGAGGAGTCCCCCGTGGTCATCTACTGTATCAGCATGCAGTGGTTCCGGGAATGGGAGGCTTTCGTCAAGGGCAAGGACAACGGTCAGTGTGCAGTGTGGCATCCCGTAATCAGCAATTCATCGTTAAGTAGCGTACGATGTAAAGAGAAGGTGTAGATGAAAAGCCCATTCACATTGAAGGGGGATTTTACAATACACCTGGCAACCTTTACATCACTTTGCTAAAAACCTGACGTTGTTTTTTTTGTTTCCAGCTTTCATAACCAACCTCATCCTCCGCTTACCCGTCACATCTGCATTCGTTTATATTTCACGTATCTTTACGTTCTGTTGATTTTTTTTTTCCCCCAGATCCTCCCGGACCCATCGACAACTCGAAGATCGCTGTGAACAAAAACGGCCACGTGACGCTCAAGCAAGGTAACCATCTTCTATATCCCAGTTGTTTCAACCGTGAGCCGTCTTCTTTCCGACCACGACCTCACGTCTCATGTCCTCCCCAGGCGCGGATTCGGGTCAGATCTCGGAAGAGACGTGGAACTTCCTGCACTCGATCCACGGCGGCGGGCCCGTGGTGACGGTGCGACCCAGCGTGAGCCACCAGGACGCTGACACCTCTCAGGCCGAGGAGAAGATCGAGGTGGAGACTCGCTCGCTGTAGAGGAACAGGAAGTCCTTCGACCTTGCACTTCCCTTACGCACTCTTCATTCCCCGCGTGCATTCCGTACAAGTTCTAAGTTAACAAACGTCGTGAATTACACTTCATGTCTTGTATATACGGCACTGTTAGTTAGCTAGCTAGTTCATTAGTCGGGCGTAAAGGAGAAATTAGACTGGAAAGCAGACGTACACGTTTTCACCTTTCGTCCGTTTGCCGTCTCTGGTTTTCGAGTCTGAAACGGCGAACAGACACGCGTTAGTCATTCGTACGCATCACTTCCAGCTTTCAAACCTAAACCTGCGTGATTCTTAGGGAACAGTTTCATCGTGTACATTTTTTTTTTTTTTAGACAAACTATCCCTTTAAAGCAGCGATCATGTGATAAGTCCGTCTGCAGGACACGTATTAACAGTAACGCTTAATATGGATTAGCCGACTTCCTGTTTCTGTGTGACCGTTAGCAAACCAATAGAATGTGATGCTTAATGCTTGAGCCGGTTTTCTCAAACCCTGTCGAGGATGTGCCTGATGTTGTGTGTGTGTGTGTGTGTGTGTGTGTGTGTGTGTATATATCTTATCCAGGTGCACTCTAAGCTAAGAGGAAAGCGCTAAGTACCGTATTTTCCAGAATATGAGTCACCCAAGAGTTCTCGAATGCAAGTATATATAAATATATGTAGGAGGAATTTTTACATACCATGCCCATGACCTTTACTAGAATAGTCGAATTTAGTTTTTATCCCTTTAGTGCTTGGCAATCTTAATCCGTCAAGACGTCGTTATACGTCGAGCTTTAAATAACGCAAACCTGTCGACTTCAAATGTAGAAATGTTTGACGCTTTAATCATTCCGATGACGATCTGAGAACGACTCCGGCGCTACCATCGTAGCATGCTAACAGTAAAGTGGCTTCTCATGAACATCGACCCGAGTTAACACTTATACGTATACGTCGCTTGGCTAGAAGGCAAAACAACCTGCGTCTTATACTTCGGAAAATACGGTAATCTCAGGAAAGCGCTTTCCCACCCCTCTGTTTAGCACTGTCAAAGCGGCGCATGCTCCAAGTCCTGATATCTATATATGAATGTACTTGTATTTCAAGAGCCCTGCGTATTTATTTCAGAAGGTTATGTGATCCGCTAGAACGTGTATAGATTTACCCCCCCTAACAATCCAGAAAGCTAGCCCAGATCATGGACGCATGCTTGCAGGAAAGCCGAAGCCCTTCTCGATCGCATGTAGATGCTAAGAAAAAAAAACCCACGTCCTGAAATGTGTATGTAAAAATGAACTATAAATCAGCTGCAGCTTGTTTAAAAGCATTCATTTTTGTATATAATATCTTGTTTTTTTTTTTGTTTCTTTCTTTTCACTGTATGCTGTATTTGTGATTTGGAGAAATTCTGTCAAGTTTGATTTTGGTCGCTGAAATTAAACACCAAATATGCTGTGAAAAAGAAATGGACGTGTCATTTCAGGACTGTGATTTTGCGTGACATAAAGTAAAAGGGTTGCTTCTGGTGTTTAGGATATTTTACTGTGGTAATGATTTAAGGGGCGGGGCTAAGCGGATGCAGTGAATTGTAGGGGGCGTGGCTAAGGCAAAAACGTCAAAATATTAAATCACGGACGCAAAGCCAGAGAAACACGTTGAACATCTGATAAAAAGCTCAATGAAAAATTGAAAACCAAAACGCAAAAATATCGATTTCAGACTTAAAGGCACTTTTGACAGAAATTCAACTCGGATATTTTTCCTCACTGGACCACATGTCAACAATAAGGTCTGAGAAGGAACATTTTTAGGTCTTTATTATTAAACCATGGCGAATTAATCTCTGCCTGCACTGTGCCATTACCCAGGCAGCGGACATGGTTTATTAAAGAGACTTTGACAGCGACACATTTTCCCATCACAGCGGGATTATGGTGATCCGCCAGCGCAGGCTAGAGTGCGCTATTTTCTCTCCATACCCGTATTCACGCAGATTCCGCCTCCTGCGCTCCTATTGGCTAGTATCATCCATTCTCCTGCAACAGGATTGGCTAAACCCCTGTGCTCAGCGTAAAGGATTACCAGTCACAGCAAAGGAGGCGGGACTTGTCGGAAAACGGGTGGGAAAGAAAGGTATCGCAGTCTGGACAGAAAAACATGGCTGCCGCCCAGTGCGCAGCAAACCATTTGCGGAAATGAGGTAAGTGTAATTCTCTAGGCTCACAAATCATTTAAAAACGAGTGATTTCCTTGCGTTTTTTGCGCGTGTATATATCTTAAGATGAGGCTAAAGGCATCAACTATTAAACAAACCAACTGCACTGCTAAGTCCACGGTGCGTGTGAAGTGCTGGAGGGAAAAGTTGTCGCGCTGAACAATTAGCTAGCGTTAGCTTAGCGTTTAGCGTGCTAGCACAAGCAAGCCAAAACAACAGTTAGCCAAATATGCATACCGCTTTAGGCGAATAATCACGTGTAACTATGAATTTCTATAGATTTCTTTTGTTTGATTCGCTGTCAGGTGAGGTTTTTATACAGCTAGCGAGTCCAATGCTTGCTAAACTGTGTTAGCCGGTTATGCTAATTCGAGTTTGTGCGGATCCTGAATGCTTTTTTTCCCCTCCGCAAAGCGCGGATTCAACCTCAAATGCTCGCGTGCTCGTCGCACAAGCGCACTTCGTACAGCGTCTAGATGAACGGGCACGTGCGCCCTACGTAGTGCACTACACGACAAATGGGAGCGTGTTTTGGGACCGAGCCCGCTAACTAGCCTTGCAACTTGCTCGGCTAACTTCTCATGAATGACACGGGAGCGTTATAATGTTGGTTAGCACGGCTAACGCCTTTCATTTTATTAATTTTTTTTAAAAGAAACGAAATTTCATTGTTCTTATGTCGTCTGTGTCACGGAATGAAATAAAATTTTGCGCGCGTGTAGCCTTTTTTTTCTTCTTTTCGCTGTAAATAAACGCGGTTGCTAGTTTAGCAGGTGGTGAGGTGTTAGCTAGCAACACGTTTGTTTTTGTTCACTCTAGCCCGAGGGTTAACGCGTTAAATGTTTATTAAATGAGTTTTATATGTTTTAATTATGAAGTGAAGAATGTTCGTCTCATAAGTGAGGTTGTGGGCTGAGAACCCGGCTTTCACACACGGCACAAGGGGCCTGATAAATGATAACCAGGAGAGTCTTCAGTTTTGCACAGTGAAATGATTTCCTAGTCAGGAATAAAGGTGAGTTCATGACTTGAAACTAGTGTCTACAGCTCCATGAGGTTCTCTTAAATTCCTAAATTTAACCTATATGACGGTTTACAGCTACAAATTCCTTATTTATCAGTGTTGAGTGCGTGAATACAAGGTGTTAAACGTGTGTGTGTGTGTGTTTTTAAAGGAAAGGTCCACCCTGAAACACATTAAACGTGTTTCTGTAGAAATATCCGTGATGTGTTTGGTGAAATTGCTTCTGATTTGTTGGCGTGAACGGTGTTTTTGTTATCGCCGCGAGAACACGGCGCTTGGTGTCGCTCTGACGTCACAGGTTGACGTTCGCGTTTTTATGCCGCGTTCACGTCGTTTTGACTTGACTTGTTTTAAAAACCGGATGTGACGATTCGCTGCTGTTCGTGCCAAAAAAAAGACACAAAAGAGCAAAAATTGTGCAGAAACCGGATTAACGTTTCAACGAATCGACTGCTTAGAAACCGTAAATCGCAACGTGGGCGTGACGTCACAGAATCGCGACTCTGAGCTCTTGGAAAAAGCTTTCTGGATTACAAATCAGTGAGACGTTTCAGATGGATCTTTTCTACAGGAAAGTTGGAAGTTTCCCAGATCCCACTTGGTCATGTGATTTTGAAAAACTTTTTTTTTTTGGTTGCTGTTGAGGTTATCATACATTTTATGTTTTTTTTTGTTTGTTTTTTTTTTGTTTGTTTTTTTTTTAATATCGTGGCATGCTGCTTTGAATTATCACTCCAAAATACAAGTCGTCTAAATGAGCCAATCAGCAACCGAATCTGTATGATTGACAGCTCTTTGAATGCTCCCATATTAACGGACACCCTGGAAGCCCCGCCCCCTTAGAGTGCGTAAAAGTCGAAACTTTGAAATCTGTTTGAGTGTACCGATGAGGAGGTGAGAGAGCTGGACAGATTAAAGCTCTGCCGCATCACTCTCTTTAGGTAGAGATGAAGCCAGGGTTTTGATCCCACTGCAGCACTTTTAGCAGGTAATTGAAGGACATTTTGTTAATTATAACAATTAATATGCAAGTCTTTTCCTCTCGTATATCCTGAAACGAAACATTTACTTAACGTATTTTGCACATTTTTGTTTTTTAGATATAGTGCAAAAACACTGTAAACGACACTAAGAAAATGAAACCTCTGGAAGGTTTAAATATATAATAATATTCAACCCAAATCTTTAACCCTGGGCTAGAAGAACATCTAGGATCGTGGGTTGTTAGCTAACACACACACACACACACACACATATATACATATATATATATAATTATATGGCTGTATTAAAATGTTTCTCTCCAGTGAGTGAAACGCTCTCGTGCGGTCGAGGTGTGAATGAAAATATTTCTTTGCTGAAAGAAGGAGCTTGATTGACACACTGTGGTTCTGTTGGTCATAAACCAGGTCAAATCACATTAGCATTACCGTAATAAGTTTGCCGTTTTGATAAGCCGCTGCATAGCGATTAAACTGAAGGAAGGCGTCATCCTGTCCTGTGGACACTATCAAATTTCAGATCTCGCCGGCAGATGTTTTGTGGAGCGGTCCATCATTTCGTCTTGTATTGCAGTAATTGGATACAACCCTGTTTAAATCCCGCAGCTTGTCTTTGACATTTTAGTCAGCCTCGTTTGACAGAGAGATCAGATGGAAATTGCCTGGAAAGCTTCGCCGCTGCCTGGTTTTCCAATGGGCAGCTTTGGTTTAAAAAAAAAAATGCCTGTGAAGCTCAGATAACAGAAAAACTGCATTTGCTGGCACCAATGGGGGTTTTGTATTTATGACGCTGATAAGGGCAGTAAATGAGAACGGCAGTTAAAATCTGTCTTGCCAGATATGTTTTTATCTCATTATGCTATTGCTGACAGGCGTTTTTCAGACTGCTGGGTTCTGCGTTTTGTACAACATGCTCTGTTGATGCTTCACTCGCTGCTGTTTGAGGCAGAAGTCAGTAGAGCTGTGGAATAGAAATAATGAACCGGTTTATGAATTAAATGCTGATTTCACGCCCGAAGCGAATGTAATTTCCGGTTGCGTCGCATTTCACTTCAGTCAGAGGGTTGCAGAGGTGCCACGCTGAAATGCAGTCGTGGTTCAGTTGCAGCCCATAGCCGTACTCAGGACGTGGTTTTCATCAAAACAGAAGGTGTTTCTTATTGAAGAAGCAGCCTATACGGGACTTTAATGATTTTGTCTTTTTTTTTATTTCTCAGGTGCCCGTATTTTGCCGCAGAGGAGAGCACCACGATGAGTCAGTAGGCACCCTCCATAGTATGGCCGCGCCCCGTTCTTCGCGTGTCACAAGATCATCAGTGGGGTTAAATGGATTGGACGAGAACTTTTGTGGCCGAACCCTCAGGAACCGCAGCATCGCACAGCCGGAGGAGACCTCGCCTCCTCCCACACCCAGAACTCGCTTGCCCTCGAAGAAGCAGGACTGCCAACAGAACCAGCAGGCCGGGACTCAGTCGGGGAAGATAGCCGAAGGAGAGCCCTTGTCTACCCACAGGAAACGGGGCCTGTCCGTCTCTGAGAAAGACGAGCCGGAGAGGTCGGACGCCTCCGAAAGAGTTCGGGCTGGGGGAGGACACGAAGCCTCCCCGTCCCTGAAGAGGCCCAAGCGCTGCTCTCGCTCAGGGGAATCCCAAGGAACTGAGGAGGAACCTTCTCCCAAACCCGAGAGCCCTGATCCGGCTGCAACCAAGGGCAACGATGAGGACTCTAAATCGGACATTGCTTCAATCTCGCCCTCGGATTCGGGCTTGGCACTGTCTGTCAGCCTCGACAAAGAGTGCGAGGAGGAAAAGGACGAGGACAAGAAGGAGTGCGGTCCTTCATTGCCGGCCAGGGAGTCCCACAAGGCGACCAATGGTCTAGCCGAGGTCCATAAGGATGAGTTAGAATCTGCAGCCTTGCCTGCAGAGCCCCGTGCCTGCCCCACCACGCTCACGAACAGTCCCTCGCTGCCCAATGGCAGCCAAGTGGCAGCTTCAACCCTGGACCCCATTGTGCCTTGTACATCCCCGCTGCTTAAACAGGTGGACGAGTCCAATGGCCCTCAGGCCGACGGAGAAAGGAACTACTCAGCCGAGGAAGCCTCCGAAGCTGTTCTGTCTCTGGAACCGGAGGTCGAGGTCGAGGTAGACGTGGTCGGGGATGCTGGCCAGGTCCAGGACGAGCACGTGGCTGAAGAGAGCACTAACGGTGGCCTGCTTGTGGACCTGCAGGACCCTTCAGACGACTGCTCGAATATCTCAGGGGAAACAGCAGGGCTGACCTCCCAGCTTCCCGCGGAGCCACCTTCCTTCACGGAGCCTCAAGAGCATCGATACGCTTTGAGGACTTCCCCTCGCCGCACTTCCTGTGTTAGCGGGCCAAGATGCAGCTCCCCCAAGCCTGGTTCCCCCCACGCGGACAACGGTTTACTGAAGGAGGAGGTCACGGTGGTTCCTCTCGACCTGGATGACTCGGCCTGCCATAAAGAACCGACTGACGGGCCAAGTCTCCTCAGCGAGGCCGACAGTGAACAGTATGAACACACAGGGGCCAGGGTCTGTGAAGACATGTTGGATAGCAGAGGTTCCATATCCACCAAAGAGCCATCAGTCGGGCAGGCGGAGGAGGAAGAGGTGGAGGAGGACGATCCTGATGTCTACTATTTCGAGTCTGATCATTTGGCTCTCAAACACAACAAAGAGTATGTGGAGTGTTCTGTTTGTCTTGTGAAGCCTTTTTATGTCCACTGTGTTACAATGTCCTTGTGATGTTTTCTTTGCTGACGGTATTTGTAACATCATTAGTGATGTTTATCTGACCTAAATAAGGTCAAGAGTGGGTTAGAACGTAGATGCCGGGCTTTATTTGTTTTGTCTGCATTGCACCTGCTCTTTGATTTCGTTTGGCTTAAAGGATTTCAAGCGTTGGAGCTACAGTTTGTGGTGAGGTAAGTCCTGCTTTTCATGGAAATCAGCTTTCGCATGGGGCTCTGCGCAAACGGGCCCGATTCGACCCGTTCTATCGTGTGTGTGTATATACGTTGCAGCGTTTAACCGAGGCTTAGAGAGATTTACGCTGGGTAATTTCCGTGCCCGCGGTTGGAGAGGCAGTTGGCGCGGCCTGCTGTTGGACAGGTTGTGTTGGGTCGTGCCCAGCTGGTCCATCCCCCATCGCAGTAGGATGTAAAGCTGCCAACTGCATGGGCCTTACAGTTTGGAGAAACAGCAAGTCACTCTGAGGAGGCTGTCAGAATGCAATAGCTTGGATTTGTCGAGTAAATATAATCAAGAATTCGCTGTAAGGGGTAGCGGAGCGTTTCTGGACTTCAGCATCACCACTGAATTGTGTCCAGTTTCATGAGCATGTCTGGTTGTTTTTTATGAAAATTTGTACCACTTGCTTTTGAAAATCTCTCCATCCATAAGAAAATGCGCCACCTCCGTGACAGTCTGTCATAAAATGTCCTGTCAAATGCCTTATGAATTACATTAAGAGCTCCGTATTGATTAGTACAGAAGGCGATACGTGTGGAAAACGCCTACGCAGCGAAACACCAGGACCGACCCTGAGGTTTAACTGCTGCTTTGAGGAATCGACAAGTCGACAAGATCCGAGCGTTCTCCAAAATCTCCTTTCGCGGTGCCGGAGCGTTGGATTCGGCACGGCGCGAGTGAGGATGACGTATTAGAGCAAACCAAATGAAATCAGACACGTTCTCGAGTAAAGCATCGGTTTTGTCCTATCTAAAACTGTAATCTTGGTGTGTATGAACTTGGTGTGTGTGAATGACTCGTTAGGTGGAAATCAGATTGACATGATTTTAATTTTTTTTTATCAGGGACTGCATCTTGGCAGCGTGTTAAATTTCAGTGCTGAGCTTTTTCTCCCGTCCTGGACCACGCTTAGGTGGTAGTACAGTCCCTGTCATGGGCCAAGACTCACCCCAGCACCATGCATTATAGATAAACGCAACATCTTTGTAGCTTCCTGTGCTTGTTCTGCCATTTAAGCTGGCTATTTTTAAACTGGCGAAAGGGAAAAGTAATGTTCCGGTTTGAGCAAGGTTCTAATTACGTGCTTAGTAAAAACGAGTGCTTGCGATGTCAACGATGTGTCTTCGGCTTAAATCGATCGATCCTCCGAACTTCCGTTCTGAATAACCGTCTTATGGCAGGGGTTGCTGATTCTCCGTCCCGTCCTCGGGATCCGAGTCGCCGTCGATCCGTCGTGTTTCTGACAGGAAGGTAGCGTTTGTCGATCGGTCATCTATCGCCAGCTGTGTTTGTTTGTCAGGTTTCTCTGATCTCTGATTGCTGTTAATCTGTGTTTCTCTCGCCGTGCGGTTTTCTCTTCAGTACGCCCACGCAGCATTGATTTGTCTCCCACGCAGTGAGTAATGCAGAGCGATTTTATTTATTTATTTTAATGTGAAGCAGTTAAGCAGTGTCATGCCACAAACAAACTGACGCTGTCGATAATCTGTGCTCGGACCTTCACGGTTCTCCCCGTCCTCCACTTTTAAGCTATCAGAGACTGCTCCAGACCATCAGCGTGTTGGAGGCCCAGAGAACGCAGGCCATCCTGGATCTGGAGGCACTGGCTCGCCACCAGAAGCAGGCCCTGGCCAACCCGGTTGCCTTCGTGGACCAGCTTCAGAAACAGGTGAGGCGTCTTTATATCTCAGCGTAGATATCAGTGAAGGTTCACGATTTTGACGATCGACTTAGTTTTTCTGTCCTTTCCTAGGTGGAGGTGGGCTTGCCCTGTCCTCAGAGAGTCGTCCAGCTCCCCGAGATCGCATGGGACCAATACACCTCAGGCCGCAGCGAATTCGAAAGGGACTTGTGTGACAAGAAGCGCAAGACGAGGCAGCTGAAGCTAATCTTCGACAAAGGTATCCGCGCTTGGCTCGCCGTCCAAGGTGTCGCCGTAGGATCCCACCCACGTGTAACACGGTACACAAGCGAGACAGTGAGGCGATTCGTCCTGTCACACGCAGCGTGTAAAACGAGCATGCTGAATTTAATAGACGCAGTCAATAAAGGCTTCATTTCCTGCTCTGGCGAAACTTAGAATAAGCCGCTCCAACAGTGGTAACGGGATCTCCCGTCTCGGATACCTCCTTGACATTAAGTATCCGTTACACGTAATAAATATAGAGAACGGTGGGAAAATTAGGCATTACGTGTATCAAAGATGGATGTCTTTAGAGCGTTCATACCACAGCACTGCTGAATTCTCGTTTCTGGTTGGCCAGAAGCTCATAACGCGTTGTCGTTTCCATAGTAACAGCTGATTGACGCAGCCGACGCGCCACACGACATGCTCGCGTTTTACAAGTTTTTTGTAAGGAGCTGTTTATTTAGCTTTCCTGCATTTCCCGTCACGCTGAACAGTAAATCTGCTTCACCTCACCACGCCATGGGGGATGGGTTTTCCTAAACGCCGAGTGTTTTAGATCTTATTTAACACACGCATATCGCCTCATTCTGAGCTAATCTGATGGTGAAGATAGAGCGATAACTCCTAGACACGAGTTGTAACAGTGACGTGGAACTATGTACATGTCTGTCTGCTTACAGTGGGCTTACCGGCGAGACCGAAGAGTCCGCCCGATTCCAAGAAGGACAGCGACGGCTCCGCTGTGTACTCGTCCCTGCCTTCCAGCGACGCCCCAGAACACGGCATGCTGGGAAACAGGACACCGGTGAGACTCTTCGTTCTCACACACACACACACAGTTGCTCTTCTAGAAACAATTTGGTGCAAATCTGTATGTGCATTTCATATGAAACCTGTGTGTGTGTGTAGATGATCAGAGGGAGACCATATCACCAGAACAAACCAGACACGTTTAACCAGCTGTGGACGGTGGAGGAGCAGGTAATGAGCAACATCCTTGTATCCAACCCAAGAAATAAGGAAACAAATCGAGTCCTGTAGTTAAAACTCTGTCCTTCTTCCTGTTCACTGCAGAAGAAGCTGGAGCAGCTGCTCCTCAAGTTCCCCCCTGAGGAGGTGGAGTCTAAACGATGGCAGAAGATCGCAGACGAGCTGGGGAACAGGACGGCCAAACAGGTGCCCCTTCAGCCCTCCCGATACACGTCCACACCGTATCTAAGTGAATTCCTCCTGATTTGATTCCCTCAGCAACCCTGCTTCCGTCTCCTCCGCAGGTCGCCAGCCGAGTGCAGAAGTATTTCATTAAACTGACGAAGGCAGGAATTCCAGTCCCAGGGCGAACTCCAAACCTGTGCATGTACAACAAAAAGGTCCGGTGCCGGGTTTTTTTTAGTGTTATTATTCACCCTCCAGTCAGCTCTGTCTGTTCTGATTCTTCTCCTCGTTTCTTTTCTTAGACCTCGAATAAGAGGCAGCACCACCTGAACAAGCACCTGTACCGGCCGTCTACCTTCCTCACGTCCTACGAGCCGCCCGTCTACATGGAGGACGAGGACGAGCGATCGAGCTTCATCAGCGGCCTGCAGGACGGCACGGCTCACGATTCGGTCAGCTACTTTAAACAGCTCGCGACGACAAACATCGTATCGCGTAAAATAAGATGCAGGCAAAATTAAGGTTCAATACGAGTCGACGGCGGTGCGATCTTTTACCTTCTCTGAAAAAAAAAATATATATATATATATATATATAGTAGTGACAGGCTTTGTTGAGAAACAACTTTCCTTATATGGTAGCAACATTAGCGTTAAATCAACTGATAAGCCTTTGCGTACATTTCTTATTTGTTTAGAACGGTCCAGAGTGCCAATGTATCCCATAATGTTACATCCTGTGTTTCAGGATGAGGACAGTGTACCGGTGGAGCTGAGGCACCTGCCAGAGTACAAAGAGCTGCAGGAGCTGAGAAGACTCAGGAAGCAGAAGATCCATGAGCTCCAGAGCGAGAGCACCCTCACACAGCACGTAGGCTACAAGGTACCACACACACGCGTCAAGTAGGAATCAAACGCTTCAAGATGAACAGGGTGGTGTGACGTGTAAAGTGTAGTGCTTTTTTTTTCTCAAAATTGTACGCATGTACGCCACTCTGAATGTGTTCACATGTCATAACCGTGACCTTCATAAAGTGTTGACAAAATGTCTCAGCGTCATCATTTTCTGACAAAGAAACACATTTTCAGTATTCTGTTTTCTCTTTTAAGCATTTCTAACCCCAGTTTCCTACCCTGTGTGTGTGTGTGTGTGTGTGTGTGTCGCTCCTCCCCCAGTGCGACATGTGTGGCACGGAGCCGATCCAGGGCGTACGGTGGCACTGCCAGGACTGCCCGCAGGACAACGCCGTCGACTTCTGCGCCAACTGCGCCGACTGGTCAGATCCGTTCTGTTCATCTGCACCACCACCTGCGCCTCCACTACACATCTGACACACACTCACACACCACACGAGCAGTCCATAACCGCTCCACGTGCGAGCGTTTAAATATCACAGACCTCTGATGTGTGAAGTCAGACATCAAAATGGATTAAATGTTAAAACTCGGCTAAAAACGACGACATGTAATTCACACGCTATTATTTGTGGCGTGTCATTTTAAAGGAAGGTTTTGTGCCTCGCGTCCAGCTTGTACGGGTCTTGAGCGCTGTTAACAGGCTCGTGTCAAGACGGCTAGACTTGATCTCGGGTTTATATCAGAATGGAGCGGTAACGTTATGTTAGAAATAATCGCAGGAGGCCAGTTAAAGACCAGTTCGCTGGACCGACGTGGATCCGCACAACACCTTAACCTTTTCCTCATGTATGTTCTAAAATCATGCACGTCTGCATCGTCACCTCTGTAGATATCAGTTAAATACTTAATCAGCCGAAAGGCGCGTCAGTCGAACTCATCCAACTTTTTTTTTCCGTAACTCTTCGTCCTCCAGCGCGTTTAAGACGGACACGCACACGCCGAGTCACCGCCTGGAGCCGGTCCAGCAGGCCGAGAGCTTCCTGGACAGAGACTACTGCCTGCCTGCGAGCGCCGCCTACAACTACCTGGACCCCAACTACTTCCCGGCCAACAGATGACAGGAGACAACGGATGACTTCGTCCACTCGCCAGAGGCGGATCCGCTTACAGCAGGAGGACCCCGAACCACCGCTCTGCTCCAGCTCACACGCCATCAACGCAACAGGGGAGGGAGCGACGTCCCAAACCGGCTCCACTCCGTCACCCAGCTGCTGTCGGGCCTTGGTGTGTGTGTGTACGTGAGTGTGTGTACGTGAGTGTGTGTACGTGAGTGTTTGTACGTGAGAGTGGAGATGAAAAGGGACTCGGTGCTGACTTACCATTCACGCCAGGTTTTTAACCAGGAGGATTTGCTAACAAATCAGACGATCTTAATTTACAGACCCTGAACACACACTTTTACTAGAAGCTGCTTTTTTTTTTTTTTTTTTTTTTTTTTTTTCCCGCCCTTTCCCTCTCGCACCCCCAGACCTTCCATCATGATGTCGATCGTGTTTTTGATGCATTTTGTCTTATGTTCAAGCTCCAGCCCATGAAGCACTACAGCACGGACAAGACCAGCCGAGAGACGCACTTTGGTAGGTGTTTAATAGCGTATGGGGTGTCGTTTTCTTTCTCTCTATCCCTCTCTCTGACACATCCCTCCCCCGTCCCTTCTTCTCGGTGTGTACTGTCGTCGATCATGTGGAGTATAAAAACGTACGGTGAATCTAGCCAGTGGTAGGTGCTGTGCCATTTTTGTTCTTCCGTTGTCCTTTTGTTTGTTTGTTTGTTTTTTTTTATTAAGCGTCCGGATGATTCCATGTCACTCGTTTTAGGAAAAAAGAAAGGTAAAAAATTAAATGACGGGGAAAATCTGCCGTGTCATCAACCACTTCTACCCCTATCCCCCTCCGCCCCCAATGGTCCACGACAAAAGTGTATTTTTATTAATCTATTTAAACGGCAGCGATGCCGGAAAAGATGATACGGAGGTGGAGCCCGTCGTCGCCGCAACGCTCCACCCGTTGTTCTTTTATACACACAGATTTCGTTGTGCTTTCACGTAGACCATTTTGTATTGGATTTAGTTTTGTTCTCCCTCCCCCGTCCTCTCTCTTTTTGCCCCCCTCCCTCTGCTTCAATATCAGTGTATAACAGTCTGTTCTTAAATAATGTTCACATGTTAGAGGAGAACTGTGGAAATAAAAGTATGTGAAAAGTCTTTCTACACCACACGCCTGCGCTCTCGTCCTTCACTCTCTCAATCGATCGATCGAATGCAACAAAGGAAGATGTACACATGATCCTTATATAAATGTGAGATACAGAAATGAGCTTGCAGGTGTTGGGGATCTGGTCTCGCTCGTATAAAATAAAATAATATTTAAATAAGTATTATTTTATAATGTTTAGGATATTAACGTAAACATGAGTTCCAGATTTAAAAAAAAAAAAAATAAATAAACAGCAGAGGAAAAAAGCACAAAAAAAAAAAATCAAGCATCCTATTCATCACTTAGGATTTAATTCTAAAAAATTTTTTTATTATTTTTATTTTTTTTTTTTGGACAACGTTTTTGTAATTTAACATTTTTAAATGCTTAATTTCTATATAATTAAAAAATATATATATTTGATATTTAATTTTTGTTTTTTTCCCTGTATCTTAAAATATTAATTAGAAATGACATTTGGAATAAAATATAATCATATCTAATCTACATATGTGTAGTATATTTGTTAAAGTTCTGGGTTATTACGTTGCAAAATGTAATCAGTGAAGTAAGAGATTCACTCTGTGGCCACAAGATGGCGCTGTTATAAAACACCAACCTCAATTTTCTGTACTAAAGTGATGGAAGTAAAATGTTTCCTCAGTTCATGACTGAAATAAACTAATGTAGAGGTTTATGCAAGCTCAAAATGTTGAAGACGGTAACCGTGGCGACGTTATTGACGCGTCGCGCGTACCCGGGGGGGGGGGAATGCAACCGGTGTATAACGTATGAAATGATTTTTATTTCATCCAAACATTTCAGAAGGAACACGATAAGAGAACAGGATTTCAGTGTGAAAGTCATCCACTCTTTATAAGCCTGTAGAGAGACGCAGGTAAATACAAACACAAAGCCTGTGAAGTTTTACGTTTGTACACAAAAAGCCACGTTTCTTGACCATTAATGCTTTTCTGACATGCTTACAGAGCAGGGAAGAGATGAGAGAGAGTTGCTCCATTTCCGCAGCCTTCTGAGCATCTGCTTCAAGTGTAACCGTGCACGTGCTGTAAGTATACGGTCCACTTAAACACGTCCGTCTATCTGCAGGGTTTAAAGAGACGTTTTGGAGGGAAAACTATCGATCGGCTTTCGTAATCTCGGCCTCTTTCATCGTACGCGCGAGACAGCGTCGTAAATCGGTAATAACACCGCCGACGCCCGTCCGATAAATAATCATTGAAATACTCCTGAGTTTGTTTGTGGGTTGTGTTTCAATGTGTTGCTTGAAATGCGCTTTTCTACGCGTTTTCAATATCAGGTCATGAAAAATGTCTGTCAGCATTACTACAACATTCAAACGAACCTCCCCCCTCCCGGTGGAATATCTGGAACATTCCACAGCGTTGCGTCATCCGAAATTTCCTGAAGATCGTGAGAAGAAGAAAAATACGTTCTTATGTTTAATGATCTCGTGTTGTACGGTCAAGATTACGAATGTACACCTGTTTCCCCGAAAGTCAATTATATTTAAAGAAAAAGTCTGAAAAGCGATTGTCCGCAAACCTTTTCTTGGTATTCGTCTCGGATGAATCGGATTTTCAATCCCTGGCCGCCGGAAACGTCTCCGTGACTGTAATACGACGGGTTTTTTCAGAAAGGTTTTGTAGCTTAAACGGTTTATACTTATAACAAAAGTATAGAGTGACAAAAACTGTAACTATATCATTTCCCTGCCTCTATCGGTATTCCGACATTTAAAAAAAAAAAAAAAAAAAAAAAAAAAAAAACACTCCTGCATTACCATTGGCTAGCAGATCTACATTATCATAAGCCACGCCCACCTCTCGTCATCATGCTGTATTCGATCCCCTGATTTATCGGCAAGCTAAGACTCCTGCTTGCTCGGTCGCTTTTACTCGCTAGCCGGGCGGAGTTTGTCGGAATACGGACAGAGAGAGGAAATAAGGCAACGCCTCTCGGCCCCCCTCAGTCCATGCTAGGTGGAGCTAAAGCACTTCATACAGAGAGCTAGCGTCAGCACGGGAGATCTGAATCGGGACTCTATGTACAGCAGAGTGAAAGGCTGAGCGTAAAGTCACAGCTTGGTGCCATGTTCCTTTTCCTACGTGATGAGGATGGGTGGATGCTAGTGATGCTGAAGTGCAGGATAGTGATGTGTGGTGTTCTGTGGCGTTTAACAGGCGTCCAGGACCAGGCAGATCTGCTCGAACACGTCGTCAGGGGGCTGCTCTGCATCAATCTACAAAGAGAGGAGAGAGGAAAAAAATGTCTGGGATTTTTGCAGTGAAAAGTAGGCCACCGAGCCACATGAGACATCCATCACATGCTCGAATCACAACAGTACAGCTGCAGTGCACTACCAAGTACATCCTCCTCTCCTCATTATATACCCATATGTAAGGAATAATACACTCTGGGTGTGCTGTTGGAGGAAAATAATCCATTTACAAAGATCTCGCCATGGAGACTCTTTCCAAAAATGTTACAAACACCCCTTTATGTTTGTCCCATCACTCAAGTAACTTAGCGCTGTTCGGTATTGGTGTCCCATCTTAAAGCTGGTTGTTATGGTTTCCATCATAATGCAATATATCCGTAAACAGGCTTTGACCTCAAAGCTAAGGAGTCCAAAGTCCTCCCTGCTAAAAAAAAAAAAAAAAAAAAGAGACTCCTTGTCTTGTCCATACCATCTTCCTGCTGTATATTTGCTATAGATCACCCCGGTGCTGTGAAACTGAAAATTGCGTAAATCAAGCAGCTGTTCAGAAGCTGCAACTACAAATGAACGTCTGGAAACCAAAAAAAAAACAAAAAAAAAACCCTGACGTTTCACAAAATTGTAATTGTTGGTGGTATAGTGCACAACCTCGGTGCAGTGTCTTTGTAGTCCCCTATGTGGTGAGCATATAGAATGAATAGAAATTCCAGGCTATTTACAGTAAAGCAATTCCAATTTAAATCTTAAAGTAATTTCATTTCCATCAGAGAGATCTTATCTGAGACTTAAAATCTCAACTTCCTGGTATATTTTAGCAATTAAATTCCTGTTTTATGTCTTCGCACTTAAAAATGGAGGGTGCGATTATTTAAACAACACAACACATCGGCTGTCTGCTTTGAAGCATCGGTGTTTCCCACGAAATATTCCAGATTTAAGCTTGTTCGTGGCATCGTGTTCAGTAGACAGTGACGTGACGCTCACCTTGTGCAGGACCCCACGTGTGTCGTAATGAGAGGCGACCGAAGTCACGGTGCCGCAGAAACTCTCCACACGGAGACGGGCCTCTCTGTGGCAGGCGTCTGTGGGGCGCAGGCTGGACAGGGACCTCTGCTGGAGACGTCTAGTCATGGTGGCCGCCGAGCAGTCCAGTAGCAGGACAGCACTGGGTTGGCCAATCTATCCCACACACATACAAAAGTAAGGGCTTTGGAAGAACCTGAGAGGAAAACGAGCAGCTTTTTATTTTGACTTTTTTTGAAGGACTACTTTCTTGTCTTCATCCCATTAAGTCACTCAAAACTAAACCAGGTTTTGATGTAATGAATCAGAAATGGAAGTTAAGGAGCTCCAGGTGTATCTTTACACTTGTCTGTCCATGAGTTAAAGGATAAAGTAATCAGAATTGAGAAAGAACAGCGCTGTGGTACAAACTTGTAATAAATGTCTTGAGCGGTTCTGTTCAAAATTGCTAAGCAGGTTGTTTGGAGAAAGTGTTCTCTGACTGACCCCTTTGTGCTGTACTGTAAAGTCTCAACGTGTTTAATAAAGATGTTAAACCCTCTGAGTATTTGGTGTATCAGATGAGGACCGTGTGTTAAAAGCTGCACGTAGCATCTTCACACTCCCTCCCTACCCATCTACACACTGACCTTGGCCTCGTAGTCCTCCGCCTGTCTCGGATCCCGTGGGAAGCCGCTGACCAGGAATCCTTTCCCCTGGCGCACTGGAGACTCCATCGACTCGCACAGCAGATCCAGCAGTGTGTCCTGCAGCAGTGGATCAACACCCACACATGATACATTCAGTGGGAAGCACGGTGTATAACACACCAATGCCTAAAAACGAAAGCTGCTACTTTAGTTTGATAAGTAAATAAATGGAAGGAAGATTGGGTAAAATAAAACACCAGTCCACTTTCTCATTTAATCAGCCAATCATGTGGCAGCATCACAATGCATAAAATCATGCAGATACAGATCAAGAGCTTCAGTTAACATTCCAATCAAACGACAGAAATTGAGAAATAAATGCGATCTCTGTGACTTTTACCGTGGCACAGTCGTTGGTGCAAGATGGCCTGCTTTGGGTATTTCAGAAAGTGCTGATCATCTGGGATTTTCCCCCACACACACACTATAGTTTACACAGAATGGTGCGAAAAAGAAAAAACATCCTCCGAGTAGTTGAAACACCTTGTGGTCAGAGGTCTGGGCTGGCAGGAAGTCTATAGTAACTCAAATAGTCACTCTTTACAACTGTGGTGAGCAGAAAGCATCTCAGAACGCACAACACACCTAAGGTGGATGGGCTACAACAGCAGAAGACCAAATCAGGTTCCGCTCCTGTCAGCCAAGAACAAGAACCTGAGACTATCATGGGTACAGACTCACCCAACCTGGATAGCTGAAGACTGGAAATGAACAAGCAAAGACCTCTCCTAACAAGGCGTTTCCATTCACAGAAGTGTCTCAAAGTTTTTTTGTTTTTTGCACCATTCTGCAACACCGAAAGGCCTGGAAGACCGTGGAAGACAACTAAAGTTGATGATTGTAGAATTCTTTCCTTGGTGAAGAAAGACCCCTTCACAACATCAAGCCAAGAACTCTCTCGAGGAGGTGGGAGTATCACTGTCAAAGTCGCCTTCGTGAACGTAAAAACAGAGGATTTACCTCAAGATACAAACCACTAGCAACACTCAGACTTTGCAAGAAAACCTGCCCAGTACTGGAACAAGATTCTTTGGACAAATGAAACCCAGATTAACTCGTATCCACAAGAGTATGGAGAAGGAAAGCAAGGGCTCATGATTCAAAGCATACATGGCATGTGTGGCTGCCAGTGGAACTGGGTCACTGGGGTTTATTGATGATGTGACTGCAGATGGAAGTAGCAATATGAATTCTGAAATGTATAGAGCTTTACTTTCTGCTCAGATTCAGTCAAATGCTGCAAAACTGATAGGACGGCGCTTCAGGGTACAGGTGGATAATGACCCAAAACATACCTTGAAAGCAACCCAAGAGCTTCTTAAGGCAAAGACATGAAATGTTCTTTCATGCATTTCACTTCCTGAAGACAAAACGGAAGGCAGAAAGACGCATAAACAAGCAGCAACCGAAGGTGGCTGCAGTAAAGGCCTGGTAAAGCATCTTAAGAGTTCCAGACTTCAGACATGTGTTCCAGACTTCAGGCAGTTATTGACTGCAAATGATTTGAATGCAAGTATCAAAAAAATAACCTTTGTAATGGTTAGTTTGTCCAATTATTAAAGATCATGTGATAATGGAGGGACTATGTTAAAACAGATACCTCTAATTCCCATACAGTTAATGGTAGCCTCATGCAGAGACCTAAATCCATTGGATGAATGAATGATTCTAGCTTTATAGATCATGGTGTTGGTTTTTTTTATTCTAAAAATGTGAATTGCTAATTACAAAATAATGTATATTTCATGTGCAAACAGATGCGAAGTCAGATGCCTGCCTTGCTAATATAGCTCATGATGTCCTTGTTGCTAGGCAACTCCAGTGAATCATAAATCATCAGATTAGCTCCGAAACCCTCGGTGAGCCACATACCAAACACTCGGAGATGAGCGACATCAAACATCGTCGAAAAAACACCCCAACTCTCAGACCCCTGCACACACTGACACACTCGGGCAGAGGTGCTTTATGGGATGAGACTTCCTGTCAGGTGACAAACTATTTAGACAAACCCTGTTTTATTCCTGTAACAGCATGTTACCAAGTGTTTTATTCCTAATGTATAATGTCTGCTTGACCATTGTCAGTAACACGGCTCGTAGGATTTCACACCCTATTAAACAGCCGTTTATGTAGGTTTACTTTTATTTTTTATACAGCAGCCGTGGTACATCCCCAGGAGGAATGGATCAGGCCATTATCGTGTATGTTAATGGGGTCCATTTGGCGTCCACACCTCAGGAAGTTGTCGTCCCCTCTCGAGTAGGTCTCGGAGGAAGCGTCCCCGTTCGCTATGCGACTGCAGCTCGGTGCACAGCATGTCTCCGGGACAGAGACGCTTCAAACCGTAACGCTCTTCCATCTTCTCACACTGTAGGGCTTTGCCTGAGCCGGGACCGCCTAACACACGCACACACGCACACACAGAGATATTCAAAAGAGCTGTATTGGCATGAGCATAACAAAACTCACTGGTGAACACAGTTGGCTTTGTTAGAGCAAGTATATTATTTGCATACTGGTGACCTCAATATTGCGATAAGTGAGGGGGGAAGCACTCGGGACCGTGATGATGGAGGAAACTTCTCAGTGACGGTTCCTGCGCCGACGCCGACTTACTGTTTCCACCCAGTTGATTATTTTCCAACAAACCTCCAAAACGAAATTGGACGCGTCATAGCAGCTATAAACACAAACAGCCACCCTCTCACCAGCCGGAAAATTTACGTTATTATTTTTTTGGTAATGAATTTCCTTACTCTAGTGTCTTCAAACACAGGAAGGCTTTTTCTTTTCTTTCTTTTTTTCTTTCCCCCTCAACTCAGTAATGCATTTCTCTCGGACAGGCTTGTGCTCCGACATCAAAGGAGAAAGACGTGTGTGTGTGTGTGTGTGGCCATCTCCTCTGTCTCACGCTAACCACACACACACACACTTATCACCACTGTCATCGAACACACCATTTCAGTCATGTCACACAAGAGCAAAATCGTGCGTCATACATGCAAATGGACCGATGATGATTTTAGGGATCTAAAAAAAAAAAAAAGAAAGAAATTTGGTATAATGACCATCGGTAAATTTCATTCAAAACCTTATTAATCAGGAATAACATTCGTTCTTAAAGTTATTTACTGAACACCTTTGCTAGCTCGGTTGGTATGAAGGATCTCGTCCAGCCGCGTGGACCTAAAGAACGCGTCGAGGGCGTTAAAAGTAATGGCGCCCCGATTGGGAAAACCGAACGAGGGCACAGAAAGTCATACCAGTGCATCATTTGTTAATTTTACAGCAAACTCAAATATAGATAAGTACGCCAAACTTGCTTCTTTTGTAGCTTTTTCATACGATTTAACATGGAACATCATCAGTTGGTTTATTACACCCAATAACAATGACTGTCACTGATATCATCTAGTACACTGATATCACCAGCTACAAACGACTATTAGAGTGAAAGTGAAAGACAGGAGATGATTTATTTATTTATTTATTTCTGGACCAGCCACAGTGCCAGCGTTGCCAGATATCCTTCGACCTAATCCTGAATCCTTCACTATAAACCTGAAATCGCTCTGATTCAGACGCTACAGGAGCGCTAACGCTCAGCCTGCTTCCTCTACAGGTTCATTAACCTTTAACACCGGACCGCAAATAGCGGAGCGTGGCCACGCTGAAGAGAGGCTCCATCTGAAGAGCCAGATAATTAACGTCCTCGCACGCCTCTCTTTCTCTCAGTGAAGAGTTTGTGCTCTTGAGATTAGCTCCGATCTGAGGCTACGGCGCACACGCGCTCATTAAATCCGACTTTTTTCCCCATCTCCAGCTGTCCAGTTTCGACATGCTGTGCATTCTGATGCTTTTCTGGATGTTTTTTGTTTTTCGCACCATGCCGTGTGACTCGCCGTGAGAATCCCAGGCGTCTCAGTTTTAGATCGATACATTGTGCGTCATTGTTTCCCTTTACTAAAATGTGAAAAAAAGGGTATAAAAGAGCAACCGCTTGTAATGACGAGAGAAATAAGCACACAATACGTAGATCCGTTATTTTAGAAATAAGTCAAGATTCAATTTAAACGTGAAAGAACTCGGCCCGAATGATACGCGACGTCGTGTCTGCTCTGTAACTCTGTACGCCACGGACAGAGGCCAACATTTACATGACGCGAAAAAGTGCTAATGAGGCAGCGAGGCGCGATTTAATGAAAGGTTCTGTCGGCCGACCTACCGATCACGAAGATGACCTTTGGTTTCCTCTTCTCCATGGGCGAACCTGCGAGACACACACAACATGTCACAATGTCACGTGTCGTATCGAGCACGTGCGTTAATACGCACCATAGGGGAACATTAAGGCTGCGCATTCTGAACCGGATATCTCAGAAAATGTGAATGTTTTACCTTTTTTTTTTTTTTGGTCAAAAATGAGAACGAGCATCATTTCACACAGATCTAACCGACTAACAAAAGCTAGACTCGGATACGTCACTTAAAAATACACAAACCGCGAGTTTCAAGTTCGCTCCTCCAGTTTGGGCCGTGTCCCAAATCACACATTACGACGCTAAACGGTATGTTGGTACAAAATATTTTTCCGCGGAGTAGACCGCAGTACCGCTTTCTACCACAGATGGCAGGGATTTCCAGATTAAAAGCTGAATTCATATCGTGCGCTTGAGTTTTTCATACCTCTAGTCTTGAGGTCGATAAATGATTTGTCGAAATGACTCCGCGGCGGAACCGCTGACGCGTGCTTCCACACTGCTCGCAGCACTTACACGGATTTATTTCTGGACTGCGATTCACTTGATGCTAATGTCTGTAGAGACCTGGGAGCACGCGGTGTTGAAATAAAGCACTCACATGCCGCTGTATGTTCTCCGTACTCCGCCGCCTCCTCTTCCTCCTCCTCGATAGCCTGTGCAATAAAAAAACAAAAAAGCAAAGGTTTAAAATGAACGTCGGTGTCGTAGCAGCCATGGAGAGGTTGGAAATGATGACGTGGGCGTGATCCTGGGCCTGTGATGTGGGCGATCCAGAAGGGATGATGACTTACCGCTAAGAAGGCACGTGGATGTGCTCATGCACACACACGCCTACACCTCAAACCTGATCTAGGTATAAGCAAGTACACTCCAACTGGGCTGTGATTCGGGACACGACCGCTCTGAGGTAAACGAAGCCCTCAAATTTTTTTCTTTTCTTCTAACACTCTCGCTCGCTCTCGCTCTCTCTCTCTCTCTCTCTCTATCGTTGAATCATGAATCCCGGCCGAGCTCCAGCTCATTAGCGAGGCTAACCTGTTACGGGGGAGTTTAGCGCTTCCTGTACTTGTGGAGGAGAACGTGGGTGGCACAGGAAGCGTTTAGCCTTCAGTCCTGCGTGTTCGATGCACCACACTTATAAAACCACTGGCATCGTGCGCATTCTCGCTCTTCTCTCCCGTGGCAGGTCAAAAGTTTGCACCCCCCCTCGTGGCTTTTGAATTCTCGATTCTGATTGGTCAAGAGGCGCTGACTGACTTTCTGTTACAGCGGCTCTCGTTTCTATAGCTACGGCGACTCTGCTGAAGCTCTAAAAGAGGAGGTAAGGTTACTTGGCAACATGACAAGATGCTTTTTGAAAAGCCCCGCCCACCCGATCACGCTGGTCCGCTCAGAAATCCGTCACGCCGCGGATTTCAGAACTACACATCGTCTTTAACGCTCATGATGACACGAACACACTTCAGCGCAGAGGCAGAAAGCAGATTGTGTTCTTTCGGAGAGGTGACTTTGACTGTTCCGATCACGCCGTGTTTATTCGTGCTGTTAATAGAAACGTTGTTTGTTCTCGCCGCTGAACTGAGCGGAGGATGTTGAGAAAATCTCGAGAGTGGTGTGAACAGGCTGTGGGCAGCACCACCACGCTGAGCGCTGCGGGTTCTTTCTTTGTACCACTCTCAGGACACACACACACACACACACACACAACATCATCCGTGCCTGTTTTTTTTATCCGCTGAGCGGCTCTCGGCCCACACCTCAACTGTAAAGCAGATTTTTTATGCCTTTGAAGTAACGGACTATGGTTGGGTGCAAAAGTTTGCACACCCATGACAGCGCATTATGCTTTCTACCATTCCTTTATTATGACAAGGGCTGAATGTTAAGTAAGGAACAAAAGTTACAGTTCCTAGCCAGAAGCCGAGTATTTTCCTATAATGTCTTACACCGCAGCAAAACATGAACCAAAAACAGTCATTATTTCAGCTGACCCTTTTGTTTTCTCCAGTCCTGTATAAGAGCCATATACTACAGTTCTGTTGTTAAGAGTAACGTAATTTCTTTTAATGTACTAAAACTTCATAGTTTGCGATAACGAAGAAATGCGTTCCTTAAATGTCAGTGATAAATGGAATTAATCTTGTCCCATGGGCGCTCAAACTTTTGCACTCAATCGTAGCAGATTATTAGATTAAGATCGTGGCCCAGTGAATCTTTACATCATTTGTGACGGTGATGAATTAAATGAGAAAAAAACAAAACGGCGTGTTAAACACGCCTCACCCGTCATCCCGCTTACTCATCCCTCTGAACCCGGTGATTCAGCAAGCCTCATCTACAGCCAATTTAAGGATTCATTTTAATATGCCTCGATTGCTTAATGATGAATTAAGGGGAAGGGCCGGAGCCGGAGCCGGAGAACTCAGCTGTGCACTAACGACAATTTAAATGGTAATGCGCCATTATAACGACGACAGCCCTAAATCACCGGACTAAACGTTCACATTCGCATAAAATGAGAATGCCCGAGTCAGGAAATGAACTGCAAAAAGCTTGGCATACCTGCTCGTCAAATCTGGAGGGCACGTCGGTGAGACTGGCGCTGTCTGCTAACACGCTCAGGTCGAGCTCACTCGGGCCTGCGGACGAAATAAACATCATTAAAAACAACAAATTCTCGGTTTGTTTGCGCCGCTTTTGGATTCTTGACGTTCTCGACAGCTCATCTCCGGTGTGTGGATTTAATTTTACCGCAAAAACACTCCGTCTCCGGTCGAGACGTCTGCGAGCTCGTGAATTACTCCACTAGACAACATCATCCTGTTCTTCTTCTCCTGCGCACTTGGAAACAATTGTGTCTGATTTGATTCTGACAAACTGCGAGAGCAAATCCTGACCTGCACTCCGCTGCCTTTCATCCTGGTTCAGGCACTGACTTAATGTTTCAACTGTGGCTTCAAAGGTTAGGTGAAAAGGAGACAAACAGGGTTTTATTTATATATATATATATATATCTCTGCTTCTGTTATTCAGGATTACAATAAAGCATGCGCTAAATGTTCTTATGGTTGCCAGATTGGATATTTATCCCTCAGAATTTGTCAGTAGTTTCATTTGTGGCGTACAGCGCGCCACAGTGTACTGTAGAACATTCGCATAATGAAGTATACTGGCGTTGTATTGTTTATAAAAGTGGAATGAGTGAGAAAATGTATGTCTGATTTTTATCAATAACATATGACTGTCATGACGTCATAACGACAGTTAAATATCGTGTGAGTGACGTATTGCGAGTTGAATGAGTACTTTATAACCATGCTACGACAACGTAATAAGAGATGTACATATTTTCGTGAATAACATATGACTGTCATGACGCCATAATAGTGCATCGGTGACGTATATTGGGAATTGTATGTATATATTGTTGTGCGAGTACTTTATAACCATGTTATGTGAACAGCATATTTGTGTATGACTTTTATGAATAACGTATGACTGTCATGACACCATATTGACAGTCGTCTTAATGGTGTTTTTTGTGTGACTGTGACATATTGTGAGTGAATCAGTACTTATAACCAGGTCTTGACAGCTTTTTTTATGAATCATGTATGACTGTCATGCCACCATACTGACAGTTATGTACTATATTGCGAGTTGAATGAGTACTTATTACTATGCTATGATGTAATAACAGATTTACGTATTATAAACTATGACTCATGACGTCATAATGACCGTTATGAATAGTGAAACAGTGACACATATTGTGAGCTGAAGAAGAACTTCTAACCAGGCCTTGATGACATCATAGATTTATGTCTGATTTTCATGAATAACATGTGACTGTCATGACGTCACACTGATGGACATTGTAACAGTGCTTATAAGAGGTGAATGCTGTCACAACAATGTAACAACAGATGAATGTATATGGTCTCTGGTCCTTAGTTAAACAACCAAGATCATGCAGGGACCAAAACTCCTGATTTTATTCCTTCATTTATCTGAAGCTAGTATCCTCATGCACATGTATATGCACACATGCTGATGCGTAATATCCACATCCTCGGGCGTACACACACACACACACACACACACACACACAGTAACTTGATGAGCGAGGAGGTACAGCCGAGTGTCAGGTTAAATGAAGGTCAGGGTCAGTGCTGTTCCCTCTCTAGGGAGTGTGTGTGTGTTTGTGTGTGTGTGTGTGTGTGTGAGATTAAAGCTGCTGGTTTAATGTTTCCTCTCCGAGCGCTTCCTTGACCATTTCTTTTTGTTGTTCCTGCTTCTGGTTGGTCTTTCATGTGCTGCCCTTTTGCAGGTTTCACACGAAATCTCACTAAATGTAAAAATCGAGCCGTTAAAAACGTCTCTCAACGTTAGCTAGCATGATCCTGCTAACTAGCCAAATGACACTAGAAACTGTGGCCGTTGATACGAGACGTACGTAGCACCAGACTGAAGTATACAGTAGATAAAAAATAAAGAAAAAAAGTTTTTACGAAATGGTGCTGATTTGTCATTACCTGCTACAGGTTCTTTGGTGGGGAAAAGCTTGTTGTCCACCATCACGCTGATGTCTGAAAAGACTTCGTCCTCGTCTCGGTCTGCGTCCAGCTGTACGGGGAGAAGAGCTACGTTACCGTGCGTCTTCACAGGGAACGTGGAAACTCGCTCGAACTGTGCAACAAATATGAAATTCATAGCTGCCCTGTGGAACCTGCATTCGAGTTCTCCAACAAATACGCGGTTCACTTTATTAGGAACGGCTGTACAACATGCAATCAGCCAATTGTGTGTTGGCAGAAAATCGTTCACATACAGGAAGTTTCCGCCCCCACAAAACTGGAGGTTTTCTGTTTTTTGCACCATTCTGCGGAAACGTTCCCCATTCTCATGTTTGACGTGAGCGTGAACTTGACTACTTTTCTGCTGCTGCCACGTGATTGGTTCCTATTAAATTACGTCTATATTGTTTCCAGACGTCTGTTGGGAAATCCCTCGTCCTCCTCTGGCGTGTCTGTGTGTCAGATTCTCATAAAAATTCCCATTTTAGAAAAAGTCTCCCTGACTTCCTACTGCTAGACGTCGAGAAAGCCCAGGACGTCGGGCGGCTTAAAGAGTCCGGCTTTTGTACCCTGCCAAATCCTGTAATAGTCTGAACACTCCTACGCCTCGCGTTCCCGCTAGTCTGTTGTCATGGAAACAGCAGCAAGGTCAGGTGGGGGCTCCTTCCTGTTCCTCCTTGTATCTTGGGATTTTTTTTAACCCCTCCCACACAGACACATACACTCATGCAACAACCTTGTTCTAGAAGGCAGGCGCTTTTCGGCATGGAGACGATTTCCTTATAAGGAGTGAGGCAGGGAATGAATGAAAGGAGGGGGGGATCCTGAGTGATGGAATCTTCATTCATTCAGAAATCTCTGGCGCTTTTCCCTCAGTTGTGCTTCACCGCTATAAACTGCGAAACATTTGAGCATTGTACATTTCCTTGTGCCGCAGGTCAGAAGGTGTCGATTCATTCTCTATACTACGCGGCAATGATATTAATGCGCTCGTTGTAACTCAGGAATCTGTGCGGCGGACGTTTTCCGCGAGGTGACGTTTGCATAACGTTTACGGAAGGAGTCTCCAGTGTCGGTGTGCTTTCTTTCAGACGGTAACTTTATTCCGCCGCTGAACGGCACTCGACTTCATCCCTCCGCTCAATCGCCGTCGAGCTGTTTACATCCCCCCGGTGACGCCACTTCAATCATGACGAGATCTGGAACGGGGTTGAATTATAGAGCAGGCGTCATTTAACTGTAATTTAATTTGATTCCGAATCTGCCTAGAAGTTGATGCTTAAGATAAGATTTTACGCATTATAAACGTGCAGGGACGTTAAAGATCCAGAGCTTTTTTTTTTTTTTAAAGACGTCACGTCTCACCACGGTAATTAAAGTGACCTCGGTGTTTGGCTTCAATCAAAGGATAAATAATCAAGTCTGCTTGTGTGTGTGTGTGTGTGTGTGTGGGGAGGGATCTGGTGTGATGGTTAAAAGGATGAGACGAGCGTCGTCATCAGACGGCTTTGCGCTTTCTCACATCTTCCTCTGACGGAGACCCAAAGCACCGGCGGTGATATTTCACCGAGTTTAATGGAGTTGTTGACGTCGTGTGTTTTGACCTGAAAGTGCTTTTTGATGATGTATTCCACATGAACTCAACTCTGATTGGATGGAAAGCGTTGATTCATTTTCAACGTCTGGCGTCTATAATTAGCACTAACTGCTTTTTTTTTCACGTTATATTGTCCGACAGAATAATTTCTGTAATTATTCATATTAAATGATCATTTTATTTCCAGGAAGGAAGGGGGCATGATCCCCCTCTGTAAGAAACCTCTCTTGCTATACATACTGTAAGTCTTTAAACGTCACAGTTGAAATGAAAATTATTGATTGAATCCGATCAGTTAATAATTCTGACATTTTTTTCCCCACTGTAAAGTTGGAAACGAATTTTGACAATTTCTATCAGATCGACGGGTTGAACTGGCGTCACATGAGCCGTGCGTATCCTCTGTTCTGTCTAATCGCGGTCGCTCAGTTGCCATGGCAACAGCGAGACCGTAAAAAAAAAAAACGGTTCAAAGGAAAGCCCGGACGACAAAAATAACCCCGTCTCCTCGGAATCTTCTCCCCGGTCTCCTGTCTGAAAGGCGCCTCCATCCCGCAGCTCCGACTTCGTTAAGAAGCGTTTAATGAAGAGACGAATTCATCCGCGTGGCGTTTCAGATCTTTGCGCCTTCTTTTTACCGAGGCTCAGCGTGAGACTCCTCACGTCTGAACTCTCAGACACGCTCAGGGACAGATAACAACGCAAAGTAGCTGGAAAAAAAAAAAAACCCCATTAACATCGATAGAACACTCGCTCGGGTCCTTAACATGGCATCAGACTGAGAAACGTTCACGTTAATGCTAGACGTGTTAGTTTGCGGATAAACATAGTTAGGGTTTCAACCTGAAACAAAAAATTCATATTTAAAATAAAAAAACACCACAATAAGCTCAAAAATGTTTTTAAAGCAGAACAAAATGTCGCTTTCTTTACACAAATTAGACATAAAAACAACTTACCGCATTTTATTTTTATTTTTTTTTGCAGTCAATTCTAACTATTAAAATGCAAATAATCCAAACATTTAATATGAACTTATTTGAAATCTGCACAGCACATAGTTTTGTTTTTTTTTTCCCCTAAACGTTTTTTCTCTTTAAAAAATCTAGTGCTATAACATTTTGGTCTTTTATTCAAAAAACACATTTTTAAAATAATATTGCAAAATATTTCAAGAAATCATGTATTAAAGAAATCCACATGCCAAATCTCTTCCATTATTAAAAAATAAGGTTTGACAATTTGAAATTTGAAAATGATTCGATGACTTCGTCTAAAAAGAGACTTTTTCTATGAATTTGATAAATTTAGGAATTATTTCATAAACACGTTTTTCCACTGGATATGTTTAACGTTGTAGTTCTAACATGACATGATACGGTTGTCCTCCATATCCTTAGCATGTGTCATTAATTTCAGTTTTTTAACGTCAACAACAAATTTACTCAATAAATACTTTAAAACTTGTCTAATTTCTGCGTTTTGAAAGTTACTTTTGGGATTAAAGACGCTATGTAGCTACGCCCGATCCTTTAATCCTATTACTATAAAATTCGTTATACAAAATTTTGGCAAATTTTCTGCGTTCGAGTGACGTTTAAATCTGGCAACGTTTCTACTTGGGGATTTCGCTCGAGCAGCCGACAAACTTGTAAGTTGAAAAACGCTGCAGTCTGGAAGAATCGCGGACTTTACAAATTGACCTTTTTTCAGAGGTGAAAATGGATAAACTTACCAAATTTGGTGTACTTTTAAAGCTACACTGATCAGCTAGCTGCTTCTGAATAGTCTGAATAAAATAAAAACTGTTTGCGCTATTTTAATTACGTTATATTAATTAGCAGGTCCCAGTATAGACAACACTGGAGGTCGAATATGAAAATCGAGTGAATTCTACATGACACGGAAAGAAAAAATGGCCACGATTTAACCAAAACAATTAAACTAACTATTAGAACGTGGCCACATTTGAACGAAAATGAGGAAATTAATGCATATTGTGGGAACGAGTTACGGGGAAAAAAAAAAGTATTAGCATATCTATTGTGTTTCAGCTAATATGTGTTTTCATATTTGTAGTTAAAACCTCCTTCCTTCTTCTCTCCACGAATCCTGTGACGGAACGGAACTCAGCGCCTGAAGGATGACGTCCGGCTGTAATTATCGCCAGATGAGTCGCTGAAATACACATAACCTTCCAAATCGCTCGCGGTTCAATTTCCTCGTGATTAGGTGAAGCGTTTGAGTTAATTATCCCCCAGCGCTGCTGTGTGCGCGTACGCGTTACTACCCGACGCTCCTCCAGCCGTAATTAAGGAGCATTACTGAGAGTGTTAGTCATTAGGAGGTGATAAGTAATGCTGTTAAGGTCAAAATGACCAATTTTTCAATTCAAGTGCGAAAATTCAAGTGCTGTTAGCAAAAATCATTTAAAGGACGGATAAGGATTGGTGTTGAACGAAATTCGCACTCTGATTCCACTTCACTACTGACACCATTTATCATTTATCGCGTTAACAAAGATGGCGTGTCTATCGCTACATTTATAACCTGACCTTAAAGGCGAAAAATGTATATCCTGTAATATACGGCTACATATATTAGTTCTTTATATTGAGTCTGGTATGTAATAATAAACAGATTTCTTTGTTAAATTGTTGTTTAACCAGTTCTTCGCTGTTCCATATAAAAAAAAAATTTAAAAAAAGAAGAAGAAACAACATCCTGTGTGTGATAACAGCGTTACGGATTGTTGCACAGCCTCACGACGGGCCTCTCCGAAACGCCTTTTGAATCATTTCCACGCATCCAATAACGTCCAATTATCTCACAGCGCCGTAAGAAACCTTATTCATGCAGTCAAAACAATACGTCTGGGACGCGGGGTGAATTGGATTTCCGCAGGCTTGTCTGAAATTAAAGGGTCGGAGCCGAGGCTCGGATCCGCCTCGGGGAAAGAAGCGTTATCGGTTGCCGTGAAGTCCCTTATTCGTCATGGCACGCAACACTGACGGAAATGAGAACCGCGCATCAGTACGCAGACCAGAGGCACGATACGATTCGGGGTGAACGTGAAGCTTCTAATAGTCCTCGAACATCCGAGATTCCGTTCACGAGATACTTGCAGCACTCAAGTGAAAATATTACCATTTCACGACTTTCGACTCGAATCCGTGCATAAATTATCTTAGTGATGCACCAAAATGAAACCTCTTGGCTAAAAACTGAAATTCGGAAATTTCCGGAAAACCGTAAACGTAACGCATTAACGTATATTAAAAACCTGCTCACATTCTGTTCATGTTCTCCTCGTCTATAGAGTTCCACCAATCTTTAAGGCTAGTTCGCTAGCTGGTACCTGCTACGCTAGCTCCAGTAGGTGTCAGTCTTTAGTCTAGCTTGTTTGCTTGCTGTTTTCTCTCTATATTTAGCCTTGTTGTGTCTGAGCCGTCGGTTTGTTTAGTCTTGTGGTTCTATTTATAGCAGAGCCTGGTGTATTTCCAGTTCTCTCCCATTTCTCCAGCTTTTGTGGTGCCGACCTCAGCCTGCCTGTTTTATGGATACCATTTATGGACTTGCCTTTGCTGGAGTGATCTGTCCTCTACTCTGGATAATAACTGTGAACCTTGCATATGTCCTAATAAAGAGACTCCATTATATTGGCCAAGTGGTGCCCAGGGTTTTACCGAATTCCACTGTTCAAGCTTCTGCCAAAGCAAAGACAGATTTAAGATGGACTTGGTGTTGGAGAAGATGAACATATCGCGATATGAACCTGTTATTAGATCCATCTTGCAGATGACATCACGCTCGCATCCCGTCTAATTAAAAAAATATTGTAAGCAAGAGAACGCGCTGGCAGGTCAGACCGACACGACGTGCCGATAAACCCCCGAAAAGTCATTTTCCCCTGTCGAGAGCCACTCGAAGAACGAGTCGCTGCATTCGTGGCGCAAAAAAAACCACGGAAACGGACGACGTCGGATATCAAGCAGACGTCATGACTTATAAAACCGAGGCCTGGCATTAAATTTTCCTTTCACAAGAACAAGATTGTTTTTAGTAGAATAATAGATGTGGTCAGGATGTATTGATAAATTTTCTATACACAAGCAAAACATCAAAAAAAAAATAAATAAATAGGAGTAATGTTTTCCGCCACAGGAAAGTCTTCAGGAGACAGAAATTTAGGCGTTGCAGTTTCTGTTTAACGTTGCTTTTTTTATTTATAAAAATTAACCTCGGTTGAGTTTGTACGAATGCTAATAGGAAGGCAGCATAATAATGAGTTAATAATATTTATTATATTAGCTATTTTATTGCGCTGACACTAGTAGTAAACAAGCAGCGCGTGCTTCATAATTCTTTTAATAAATGACAGAAGACGGGTTTCTGTCAGCTCGCTATCTATCCGTGCATCTGTCCGTTTCACATTTTGATTCAATTAAATGTTTTATTATGTTCAATTCTTGAAAAAAAAATGCATCAGAGTTGCCATGTCCTTTTCAAACTGTGCGCCAGATGAAGGTCTAGAAGGCACATTTGCTTTTTGAGCGTGAACAGAAATCAAACCGCCACTAATGAGCTCTTATTTTCAGTCCAGTAGATTTCGAGGGAACGGGAGGTGTGTGCTCTGTGCACCTCAGTGGGGCGTTAGGGGAAGGTAAGAAGGTGAAATTACCCTAACCTTCTTCTCTGCCCTGCCAGCACTCCAGCACATCATTTATATAAATAGCTTAGTTTGAATTTCAAGTGAACTGTTGTACTATCTGGTGTCCAGAAGCTCAGTGTGTTTGGACCCCTAGCTACAGAATGAGTGTATTTTTCCAGGAGAAACACGGATCACGCTGTGGCAGCACGAAACGGCATTTTCAGAACTGAAAAGCTGAACCTTCAATGCACTGCCCTTACTCTTCAGTGAAAGACAAAACCTAAAAACGTAGCTGGTGGCTACCGCTTTACTTTTAGTGTTTGCGCGGATTGATCAATAAAAACAATCAGCGGCAATATTTTGTACGCTGGCAAAAGTCCATTATCTGTCACAGTCCTGCAAAAGTGTCCATTTTCAGCTCGCAAAACAGCCCATTCATGTCTCGTTCGCTCCATTTCTCACAGGGATTCAGCCAGAATCTAATCTGAACCGCTGCTCACCCTGCGTGGAGCCTTTTCATAAGAAAAAAAAAAAAAACATTTTTCAGAGAAAAGGAGCGAACTCGGCTGGAAAGAGCCGTACTTAGCATTACTCATACGCTCGATACAGCAAGCTGCGCGGCTCTGACACGGCGTGGACGGCTTCGTCTCGCTACAGCCTTCTTTGGTTTCCATGGTTATACACCTGAGGGGTTTGAGGAAACGGGACGATTCCTCCTGTTACTCGGGTTTAATTAATGCTAAAACGAGTTGGCTCCGGTTACAGGATCCGCAGGCCGAGTTCGCACAGGAACGATAATCTTGGGAAAAAAGCACTTGAAGCAAAGTACGTTCCGTTTTCTTTCAGACTCCGTCGTTGTGTTATACAGTGTAAATATCGGACTGTTTTTACGAGTAATAGTATTAATGCATCCCTAATGTTATCTAATTAGACAATGTGTGCATTGCATCAGGGTTCGTGACCCATCAGATCAAACATGACTGTGAATCCTCAATCCAGTAGTGATTTGACTGGAACAGTCTTCCAGTTATTTCTTCCCACAAAATCATGACTTCTTCTAATACACTCCAAGACCAGAAATGCGATCCTGTTGCTCACACCGACGAGACCACACGAGGAATAAAGCCGAACATTATTCGTGTCAGGCTTGGCTGTAAATCGTTACGCTACGCTGAACAAGTCGGAAGTTGAAAAGGAGTTTCACTGGATGCATTTCGCCGCGTGTGATTAAGAGCAGGCCAACAGAATACTGATGGGAATTCTGCCAGAGCGTCATGGAAAGAGAAAGAAGAAACAAGCTCTTCAGATGCGAGTTGGCCCCAAAAGAACTGGCTCCAAGTTTTGTACACTCAACATGCATCACATATTAATTCATACACTAATGTAAACTTGTAACGTTATATACTAACTAGCTAACTATAGACTTTAAACCTAAGCATTTGTCAAAATGTTCAATCACTAGAAGAATTAAGTCAATGTATGTTGACGCACAGATGACTGTTAATATCTAATATCTTTCCAACCCAAGCTTCTGTCTCCTTACCGTCACGATGAGGCCTTTCTCCTGGAAGTACTTAACCAGTGGCACGGTGTTCTGTTTGAAGTTGGCGAGGCGTCGCTCGGTGGCTTTGGGGTTATCGTCTGGCCGTCCCTGCTGCTCTGCTCGCTTCTCCAGACGCTCCTTTAAACGCTGGTTAGAGCACGCCAGGAACACCACCAGGTCTGGAGTACAAATCTGAAAGAAAAAAAAAAAAGCACAACATAATATGGCTTTATTTTTCAAGCATCTCTCTCCTACCCAAGGACGCATCATTGAGCCGATACTTACAGACAAATCTCATTGAAAAGTTCTAAAGTGCGTCACAGAGTTATGCGAAAAGGTGTGACCGACTTCGGCGTGTTACTGGAATGAAATAGTTTAAGGTACACACCCAAAAATTGGTGGAAAGACTTTTTGGACTGTGCTGAATCACTGCACCAAATTTCATTCCAATCACGCAAACAGACTTTGGGCTGCTGTAGAGTCATTTTATCTAAACAAGTGTAAGAAATGTCTCGGCATGTCCGTTGCTATGTGTTGGAAGGAATCTGGGTGTTCAAACTGATACAAATTTAAAACTTGAACTGTTACCCCTGTGTAGTATAACTAACCATTAAACAAGGAATACAACAATTGTGGGCAGTTTGTTATGGAAAGATAATCAACGACACGAAGCGGAGCTACTTTCACCACGCAAAAGCTGATCATGTTCGAATAACAGCACATTTTGATCTGTTCGTTCCACAGCAATTTGCCAACAATGATACATTTTTGTTTCTTAAAGAACAACACCTTATACTAGAAGATATGCACGGTCACGTTGTGGCAACATCTTGAAGGTTAATGATGGTCAAATCCCCCTGGAATTAATGATTATAATTACAGGTTCTTATCCTCCTCAGAAGACTGTACTTGGAAAACATTTTCGAAGAAAGAAAGAACTAGTCACAACATTTTAAATGAAAAATCCTTCGTTCCTGGAATCAGTTATCTTTCCTTGGTTGGTGCTGAACTTCAAATGATGTACAGTATAGTTGATGAAAGAATTTAATTAAACATTCATTCACACATTTATTACGCTATCTCGATCTACGTTTCAATGTTTGCATATTCGAGTAGTCAAATACTCGTGCTTGTATCTACCGTACAATTCCACCTTTACCAGATAAGAGTCTGTTCATTTTCTAGCAAACAGCCATGGCTATGAGGTCATACTGTATGTTATGAAGTAGGGGGAAAAAAATGCCATAGGGACCTTTGTTGGACATTATCCAATAAGCTGATGCTTGGCTTTGTCTTCCTGTCAGCCCCAGAGCCAAACATTTAACATTCCCAAATCAAACATTGACACAGCCTGGCTAATTTACGGTTACTCGGTCACATCCGAGGGAATATCAAACACTCATTAATCTGTTCATGAAAATGCAGCACAAGGCTTCGGAAATTATTTCCTGGAGAGCGAAATAAGGGGAAGGGAGAGTGATGCTCAGGTCAGATATAAAACGGAGTTTAGCCAGTTGTCCTACACAAATAGCGCACGTACACACGTAATGCTAATACACACTTCCTCTTTCTTCCATCCCACTTTCCCTGGGAGTAGACATTCATCTACTCATCTTGAAGCTACCTTCATGGTCTTCACGCTCCACTCATTTTCAGACACCAAGGCTTTCTCGCTTTGGTTCCAATGCTGTGTGCTCATAATGCTAAAAGGACGGACCTAGAAGCCACATGTTCACTAAAGTCTTCTCCACTGTCTTCATTTTTTCCCCCCCATCCATATTTGGTCTAATTTGTGGACAATCAAGATGAATATCCAGAACCAAGAGGAAAATATTATAGGTTGTACTGTGCTCCTTAAGATGTAACCTTTCACTGTGGTTGCTATGGTGATGAGAACATATTTAACGTCCAATTGGTAGACTGTGACTTCTCCTAGGGCTGGGTGATGTATTGAGTTTAAGCTATATTGTGTATTTTGTGTATATTGTTATTATATACAGTATGAGCGCACGCCAGCGGGGGAGGGGGGGGGCGGTGGCTCGCAGGTGCGGTACGAGGCAATCGAAACTAGTGTGAGGACCCTCAGAGAGGGACATTTGCTAATTTCATTCAATCTGTTTACACGTTTTGTTATTTGCTAGGTGTTTGCACAGGGATACTCACAGGAAGCACTTCGTTTGTTTAACTCGGTGGAAAACCAGAGCATCTTGGCCTTTTGTTATTTTTGCACTTTATTAATTGCACAGCTGTGAGTCTTTTTCTGTACAGGAAAAGATCATTCTTCAGTTTTTTTTTTTAATTTTATTCAAAGAGCATTTTACCTGTGGTTACCATGGTAACGGGAACACAGTCTCCGATTGGTAGATCATGGTCCAGCAAAAGTACGCATGCCCATTTGTGCTTTTGTCTTGTCTCCTCGCCATCTCTCCAATCTTCCGCCAATCAAACGTCGAGACGTCGTTCAAATCACCGTAGCGACCATTTCTTGGTTTGTTGGTCAAATGGGAATCAGGACTTGGATTGGAAACGAATACCAATACTGAGAAAGATTGATTTATGCTTTGGGAAAATAATAATGCATTTTCAGTGATTCCACGCTTTCACTATGGTTGCTACGGGAACCAGGGAACAGCATCTTTAACATACAACATCCATCTTCTGCCAACTGAACATATAAGAAGTTATTCTTATCACCATGGCAACCATAACATTAGAAACCTATGTTCCTGTTCCTGCTGCCATGTTGAAAATACGGTCACTTTTTTTAACCTCTCCAATAATTCGCCAAACAAACATTCGAGAAGTTATCACCATAGCAACAACAACGGACTTGAGAAGAAGACAAGGTGCATTACATTCTTGCTCATGAGCCGTTAATTGGACATTCTGGAGTCTAGATTTGTGGAAAATGTAGATGAATATTCAGAAAACCAGATATGTCAGAATACAAGTTGGATAAATAACACCGGGCTCCCATCATGTTGCTATGGTGATGAGAACAATACCTTTTTGTTTTCAATCATGTGCTCTACGATCCAGAAAAATGACTCTTGTATAGTTTTTGTTCAGCTATTCGTCCAGTCTTTCTACTCCTTATACCATCTTTCTATAGCACATCAGTCAGGCGCTCAGGAAGTCATTATCATCACCATAGCAACCAAACTTTCTGGATATTTGTCTCCGTTTTGTACAATCTGGCTTCTCAACTGTCCAATCGTTGGACCCCTGGAGTGCAGGGCTGTTTCCTCCGAGCGGTTAGAGGATTAGCGATCAATGTGCTCATACCTGAACTTACCCAGCCACGTATTGTGTTTTTCTCTCTGTCTGACTTCTTGCCTCCCTGTTTCCGTTTTTTGGCGTCACGTTTTGCACATGTTCTCCAACCCCGTCTCATTTTTGCCCCTCCTTGCAAACTTTGTTTATCTTCTGATCTCCAGATACTACACATGCTTCATCTTCCTTCATCCCATCTATTTTTCTGCTTTACATTTTAAAAGCTTCAAGCGTCACTCTGTATAGCTCTCTTCCTTTCTGTCTTTCTCTCTCTTTGAATCAAATCTGCATGAGCTGTAGACTCGAGCTCTCCACGACTCTACTGCCTACTGCGATAGAATAAAAAGAAATAATTATATCTGTTTATAAAATGTTCACATTCCACCCACGTTATTTGTCATTGCACTGTATTCTTCCATCTCTTATTTGTTTCCTTTTGTTTTTGTGGTTCTGTTCGTTTTTGCAGTAGTTTAGTAAACCGTCCTTGGGTTGGTTTAAGGTGCCATATAAATCAAACTTGTTCCTCTAAAGCAGGGCAGTACATTCCTTAACAATTTCATAATTTCCATATTTATTTTAATCATCGTCATGACACACAACATGTGGCTCATCTTCTTCGCAGCTCTGACAAACAAACAAAAAAAAATCAGTCAGGCTTTGCTGGTGAAAGGCAAAAGGACTCCACGTCATCATGTCTATATTTTCTTCCACGCTTTGACGCATTAAAACATCAGTCTGTTAGCCGCCCGCTGACATTTTCCACTAATATTTGGTTGACATTTGGACGACGTGCGAGGCTTGAATCTGTCATCTTCACGTATAAAGCCGGGGGTCGCTTCCATCTCCGTTCCTAATCCACTCCCTGCTCCGACTCCGCCACGCTCCCTTAAAGTCCTTCTTAATCAATGAAATTCGCTACATGTTATTAGCTCAGGATATTACGCAGGACTCATCTCAATCTCCCAACTCAATTCCAAGCACAGAGATCTAGAAGGCTTGAGGCTCTTGTGTGTTATCGATTCAGCTGATTTAGACCACAAAACTCCAATGGCCCCATTTCTTAATCGATTTTACTGATCATTGTAAACCATGTTTGTTGAGCTCGTAAGCAATGCGATGGTCTAGGATGCTCTTTGCTAGCCTTTGAACTTTGTTTAACAGGTAATTTTGTAAACCTCACGCTTCCAGTGCATCCAGCCACAGGAAAGTTCTGGAGTCACATGTTGACCCATATCTAAGACAGGAATTGGGCCTGTTCATTGTGAACACATGGGAGGGCACGGCTTATAACTCCTACAAGGCCGGATTCTGGAGATGAACGAGGAGGAGGAAGAAGTGCATTGGAGATGCTGTGCCTCATTCCGCACTCTCATTAAGGGAGAATTGTGCAAACTAATTACCGACACGGCACAGGCGTGCTCTGCTTCGCAAGGCAGTCATCAGAGATACGCCGTCTCCTTTTAATGGTATACCGTGAGCCGTGTTGAAGGAACGTCTTCTAGACCACAATCAGGCTTTCTATACCTAATGGAGAGAAGATGTAAGAGCGATCTTCCTGGGGGTGCGAATGATTGGGAAAGTGGATTGGAGTGGGAAAGGAACGGAGAAGCTAGCAAGAACGTGAAGAAGCACCTCGTCAGGAGCGATTCAATTCACCAGCTACCAAAACATTAAAGCTCACCAAAGGTAGATCCCCAGTGCCAGCCACGGTCACCATTTTCCACACAAACAGTCCCTTCAAAGCAGCGCTAATGGCAATCTTGACAACCAAAGAGCCGGACTTTCCACAAAGCCCCTGGACTCTATCCTATTAAAGCCCTTTTTAAAAGCCGGCGGCCTTCGCTTTCCAACTCCGTAATCGACTTCAGTCAATTTGGTCCACAGCTGTGAGAGAATCCATTAGCTGCTCCGACACTGACATGTTATGTTCTGCTCGCAGCACTTTCCCTGCTCAAATCAGACAAAATTAGCAGGCTGCTCTCGATCACATCGGGCACTTCACAAAGAAGTGGCCGGGCGCAAAAAAAAAAAAAAAAAACAGCAGCCGTCCCGAAATTCCCGCACGTCCTAGTATGACATCATTTTTCCGTAATCATCCAAATCGGATAAAAAAAAAAAAAAAAAAAAAAAAGGACGACAGCATTCATTAACAAACAAAAGATTTATAATCAATCACTGTTGCGACACTTCACCGAGTAGCTCTTAATACATTGCAAGGTGTGTACTGTATAGTAACCGCAGAATTGTGTTTTGTGTGCAGCGTAGGGTGAAAACACACCCACCTGGTCTTCAAAGGAAAGCGCCTGCGCAACATCCCGAGGAAAGCCGTCGATGACGATCCCGCTGGCGTCCGGGAGCTTCATGATCTTCTGCTTGATCTCGGTGATGGTCGTCTCCTGTTAGAGGACAACGTTTACATACACGATCGATTTTGAAAGAAAAAATCAGTTTAAGGTGAAACTACGCTGACTTCCCATGCGGTAAATCAATAATAAGAAAAAAAAAATCTTAAATCCAAATCTTAAAGCAAAACTGAAGCATACGTTTATATCTATAGTCTCTAGCGCTGACTTTATTCAACCTGCACAGCATTTCCTTTTTGAGAACTCTCTCCTTAAGATTGATTTTTTTCAGTCCACATTAGCAGTAATACATCACAGTCATGAGAGCTTTTAAAGGACTTTTTTTTTTTTTTTTTAAACACAGATTTAAAAAAAAAAAAAAAAAAAAACCTCAGCCTTCAGGGCTGATAAACACCGCTCTTGGACTCGCAGATGGGAACATGACTGGAATTTCAAGGGCAGCGGAAAAACTCCCGAGCACGTACGCACTTCCTGCGCTTTTACTCCCTACAGATAAATGCCACAGACCCCTTGACAGAATGACTATATCGGAGCTCTTTGGGATTTTTTTTCTTTCCCCCTGATGTATTATATGCCAGTGTGCTGCAAGAAGCATGTGTGATGATCGATATTTATACATTGTAATACATTTCTCTCTGAAAGTCTAGTTTATCTTTTCTCCGCTCTACAGGACATTCAAACAGAAAACCTTCTAGTAGTAGAAAAATAATTCAATACTTGCTAATATTCCCTAATCTCAGACAATATCCTGTCTCTCAACTTTCCGCTTTTTTTAATCCTTTCGATAGACAAGGAATGCAGTATCAGGACCTGCAGTGTACCTGAGAGGAAATTTCCACCCACGCCTGTCCATTCCAGTCACTCAAACTCATGCAAATTAGCCACTTTTTTCACGCCTACACACTATCGCTGTTATGATTTTACAAATCTGTCTTTGATTGCAGCCACAAATGACAAAAAATGACAATCGGTTGAATTTACGAATCCGTGTTTCACTAAACATTCCTTAGGCTGCTTTCATACTTAATGTTTTTTATATTAAAAGCGCTTCTGAAATTTTTCCATAAGTCGCTGAGTGGACATGCTGATTCGGAAATATTTCAAGGGGAATATTCCAACGTTGCAACTAAAAATAAGTGAAGGCAAACAACCTCGTCATCGAATTAAACTAATCTTTGTTTCATCTTTATTCCTCATAATCATAAATTACTTTTACATGATAATTTGCATGCCAGATGTTCCAGTAATCCACTCCCAATTTTCACCTTAATCTGATACTTCATCACAGGCTTGGCCTTTACATCTAATAGATCTAATGCAGCTCGGGATTAGTGACTCATGTTGTCCCTTTCATCCTCTCCGGACTAATCTTTATATTCAGTCTCTTTAAAAACGCACTTGGGTACATCCAGGAATTAAAAGCGTGGAACATTTATGCTTTCTTGGTTTAGCCTGTAGGCCTCGTCCTGCTAATATCTTTCATACCCAAAAAAAAAAAAAAAAAAAAAAAAAATGTCTTTTGTTTGAGCGTTTCTGTTACACAGGAAAGGGTGTGGGAGCGCATGACCTTATTGTTGGCCAGGAATTTAAGATGTGTTATTGTTAGTGGTGGTACACACCAGAAGAATTCATGCTGTATTTTATTACAGAGGCCCTTTCTTTTTTTCCGCCCCAACACGTACTCAAGGGCAAATCTATTCTGGGCTTTTGAGAGAAGGTAAGCAGGAAATCTGTGGCATTTCTAAAAAGGATTCATTCCTGACAGACCCACATGATATCAAACAAACACTAGGATTTAAAAAAAAATATGTAACATGTTTCGGTCGCGTGATTTTCCTGGTGTCACCACATATTGAGCTGAATTTCTGGCTGCACTTCAGGACGTGAACGTGAAAGACGGCTAAATTGACTCACTTTACCTCAGATTAGAATAAACAGGACGTCAACAAAGTCAAAAGACTGCGATCCTGAGGTAACTTTCCCCAAACACATGGTCAGCTACCTAATTAACTTTAGCAACACTTGCTCCAGAGATAATCCCACTTTTCCTATAACATAGCTAGATGTCTAACATAGCTACGAGGTAGCGTGTATTGTTCAAGATACAGTGAAGTGCATCAGAGCAGTCGATTATTAGTATAGACGAAAAAATTCTAATTAAACTGACTAAACTCAGTAACACAGAGGCAGTCAGAGTCCTATTAGGGCCTCAAAATGGCAGCTGATCTCATGAAACACAATTTCCCTGAATCAGCACCACAAACACCAGAATATTCATCTATTTTTGCAAGTTTTAAATTAAAAGTTAATCAAATCTCACAGATTTGCTGAAGAAGCTAAGCTGGCTAATGATAAAGCGATACCAGGTCAGTTGTAACCAGTTTAAACTGGTTTGAGTAAGCTCATGCTGGTTCTTGTACTTTGAACATAAGGTGAACACTGTTGCTAGGCAACAGAGACACAAACACAGAGCTAGCTAATGACTGAGGCTGTGGGATTATCTAGCTAGCGCAGAGCAGATAGGATTTCTATACAATGTAAAAGCACAGTGACCGTGGAAACAAGACGAAGCCATCAGGAACATCGACATTTCATTCAGATGTGTTGGTAAATTAGTAAAAAAAAATAAAAATAAAAATCTGTGAGGCTGAAATTACAGTGACTACACATCTAGCGCTACCTCCCATTCTGTCTAACTCATAAGAATACTCAAACTTGCTTCAGAAAGGTTTCGACTTTTACATTTTTAATGTAGCCTAAAATATTTTTTTCCTCACAACATTGTCTGCAAAGCATAGCCATCAAAACATGCTAGCAAAACAGCCATTTTTTCCCATGTTAAGTGAACACGTGTAACAATGCTAATCTGCTAGCTTTACCTTAAGCACATCACTTTAGCTTAGCCATTGTAACCAAAACAATGTAGCTATAATCATCCAAATAGTTAAATATCTGAATTTCTAACCTTTATACCGGACGAATGTAAAACAAGCAGCAACTTGTTTTAGGATGCACGAAGGCAAAAAGCTTATAACAGCATTAGCATAGTAATGTCCACTTGATTCCCCGATTCACTCCTTAATTAACCTCTATGTAGCATGTTTTCTCATGATTACCCATCTCTATTTGCTAATCAAGGGACCTTTAGTTAGCATTTGTTTCTCATGGTTAGCCTGAAAATGTGCTACATTAACTAATTGAGGAATGTTGTGCCTTTAATTAGCACATTCTTCCTGCCTAGCGCTGAACAGGCTTTGCTAATAAAAGAACAACAGGTTTTCTTTGTTATTTCTTGCATGTGGACGCTGTTACCTGAGGCGCCAGTTCACCATTAGTAATAATCCGGGCGATCAGACTCCACTTCCTGTTGCTGGTTGCATTGTGGATCATCTTCTTTCGCAGCAATTCCCCGACGGAGACGTACTCGAAGCCGTAGCGCTCTGCGATCTTCAGGCTCTGCGTGCCTTTACCACTGCCTGGGCCACCTGAAAGTGTAATAGACATATTTTTTTAAGAATGTAGAAAACGTGACTGTCCTTAGCAAAAAGCTAGATTGTTTCTTTATAGTTCGCTAACCTTGTTTTTTTTAAGCCTTTGCATACACTTAATAACTGACTGATGTTCAAGGCTATTCCTTACATTTGAGGAAAGATTTCATCATCGCTGGGTTTTTTTTAGTGTTAATTAGCAGGAAACTGTTGCACTTCCCAGATTTGAATTTTCACTCACCGATGATGAGGATGACCTTGGGCCTCGGTCTGGACGGGTCAAACACTTCGTACTCTTCAATCAGCTCTGCCGTTTCAGACAAGTCCGAGTCGCTCTCGATGGAGAACTGGTGGATGGGCGGCAGGCGCTCGTACCTGTCGGGTAACACTGAGAGAAGATGCATGCAAACGTACATGCACTTGCATGAGGAAGATCTAGGTAGATCTCAAAACACGTTCTTTCCTTACAATGCTAATATTGCTAACACGTAAGTGAAACTTACATAGCTACCAGTTTAGCATCGCGCCACTTTCACTGCCACCTCCTTACCAAACCTGCTACGGTTTTGTTCTGTGATCTATCATGTCCATTTTTGTACATAAACTCGCTTTTGGTCAAGAAGAAGACACTTAAATTGACTGGTCTCAGTGAAGAATCTATTCAAAACAGTCCAAGACGGCAGGTTTTTTCATGAGAACGTCACCCAGGTTCATTTCAGCCCTGAAATCAAAAACAGTGGTCCCTATTGTTTGTCGTCACAGGGATTTAAAGCCAGTAGTCAAAGAAACCAAACCAAAAAGCCAGCACGCATTGCAGCATGAAGCTCACTAAACAATTAGCTCATTGTCTAACATCTCCAATTGAGATGGTTTATTTGCTTTGCAAAGCAAACTCAGCCGGGAGAGACGCTCGGTGTCCGCGTACTTATTTGCACAGCCTACGGCAAAGTGTATTTATAGGCACAAAGACGCACACATGGCTGTTTGTAGCCAAAGTACCGTGTATGTTTGTTTATACCCAGTGATCCACCTAGAAATCCACTGGTTTTATCCACAATTTTACTGCTGGAGCTAGTGTACGAGGCCAACGCTGCGGAAAATGAAAGGAGATCCAGCTCACCCACAATCCGTTCCATAAATACACACCCGAGCTTTGACATCGGTAAAGGAAGTATGTGTAAAATTCTGTATTTACCAATTGTATTTGGTAGCAAAACTGTATTATCATACATTAATCCAGGCAAACTTCGGTAATTTCGGTTGTCCGAACAGGCTGCTCTCACAATTTTGGGAAAAAGAAAAAGAGCCTAAATTTAAGGAATGGGAAACATGGTGTAAATCTCCTTTCTTTTTAACCAAACTAGTGCTTTTCCAGCTACTATGTGCATTTGTAAATTGGGGAAGTGTTCGCTCTTTCCATGCTTTTGCTCTCATTACTCTCGAACACGGCGTTACTCTGAAATACAAACGTTTAAGAACAGCTCTACTTTACCTATTGTTAAGTTCTGACTCACATTCTGCCTCAGTTTGAAAGCATTTCTCGCTCCTTACCGTTGCGGAAGAAAGACCGCCTCGATTGGCCTCCGTTGAGCGGCGGCAGAGACTTCTTCTCCTGTCCTACGAAAGTGTCCCACCTCACCTTTTCCGTCCCACCGAGCTCTCGCACCTTCTTCAGGCACGACTCCATGTACTCGATGGGATCGTCCGGCCGGTAATACATCAGGCCCGTTAGCAAACTCTGAGGAGCCATGAACACAGCTGAACTTAGTAAAGCTCTTTGCAACAAATGGACATGAACAGAGATCTTCAGCTGTGGTTTCTTCAGACCAGGAGGAGCTTGTAGAGGTCCACACCTCAAGAAGAAGGGAAATCTTTGGGTGGACATAATGGTATGTTCATGGTAAATGTCCTATAATAAAAATCCTCCAAGCAGGAGGAGTGTCTAGACTCTTCAGACCATGAGGAGCTTGTAGATTCTCAAGAGCAAAGGAAATACTTGGGTAACATTTTGTGGAAGGAGTTCTAGAGCATACTTATTATAGATCTAGTTTGTTAGGTATATCAGAACAGTGTGGTGATCTAGAACACCCCTGACTAACCTACACATTTTCAAATCTGCTCATTATCAGGATTAGATTATGTGGTGTGGACACTGTCGATGAGCTGTTACTATAGAAACCAGAGCCAGAGTTAGTCAGAGATGCTGTTATGGAAAACTAATAAGCACCTTCTGACCAACCAGAATGGAGAATCCAATAGCACTTTGGTACAAGTGGCAGTCGCATACTACTGGGTCTTCCGTTCTCCCAATAGATTTGGTCCGAATCACTAATTGTATCACGCGTGTTGAGAATAAACGGAGATCCCAAAATCGCAAACGACAATCGTAAATATTGTCTCGTAATACTTCATCACCAAGTTTTTCCTCCTGACCTACCTACCATCTAACACCATAGACACTTCTCATTCTACGAGGCTCGTTTTCAAGTCCCACTTTTCCCAAAGGTTTTGCGTAACGTCTAGGAAAAGATCCTAAACATATTTCGGATCTTTTCCCAAATCACACACCACCACCAAGTTTCCCTGCTTTCCAAACAAGTCACGGATTCGATTCAGGTGTCTCGGATGCCGTGTAAACACGGGATACATCCTGACCTACATAGTACTATCTAACACCAAAAAACGCTTCTCGCGCCTATGAGGCACGTTTTCCCACTATTCGCAAAGAAGCATCGATTTTGTGCGACATCTACGGAAAGGATCCTGAAAATATTTAGAGCTTTCAGCTGAATTGGTAAAAGTTGCGTCTTTAGGAGCTTGATGGTGATGATGATGATGATGATGGTACGAGCATTCCAGCACATCACATTCTGTGCATTGTGAAATGAGTGAAATGGCACAGGACTGAATCACCTGTTGTTGAAACAACACTAATAATAATAATTATTATTATTATCAATCAAAAAAAACAATCATTGGAACATTTCAGCAATGCAATGTCCTTCTCTGAAATGTTGCCAGATCAGCCAGTTGAATGAAGAGCTTGGATATTTTGGTGTGGAGAAAGTCTCACCTCCATCAGCTGGGGTATTTCTCTCCTGGAGAGATACTCCTTGGCATCATTCACGTTCATGTCTCGTGCTGGAGCGCGCGCTGGAATCAAATATAAAAAAGAAAAGAAAAGAATAAACGGAGCGCACACACAAAAATAATCTGCTTCACTTTGACTGGATTCTCGGCAGATCTGGTCGTGTGTGTGACATTCTGGGTCCCAACAAACCCCCTCCACTCAGCAGCAAGTGTGGAAGTTGGCGAACGCCGACACACCGCTTTTTCACGAGCCGGGTTGCCAGGTTAGTTTCACACAAACACGATTTTAATACATTTTATTTACTTCTTTCTAAACAGGTCTGACTCACATCTAGTCGAATTGTGTTCACCAAGCAAGCACAGATACTCAATTTTAATCCTTGTTATTATAATTGCTCGGTGAGAGAGAGAGAGAGAGAGAGCGAGGATAGAAGGATTCTAACAATCTGGCAACGCTGGGTCTTTTAGCCAACGCGCGAGCGGCACTCAGGAAAGCAGATCTCTGGGCGCGCGCAAGCTATGCCAGCTATCGGGAGCGCGCACGATGGGTGTAAACACCTATACAAACATTTTCCCAAACATTAAAGGTTAGGAATGTAGACGTTTAATGCGCAATGTAATATGGCTTATAATTTTAAATGCTATAAACGTATGTGTTTTTATTTCAAAATCGTAAAATATTGTATGTTACGATTGTTTTATTTGATATTGGCTCATGCATGAAAATTATAAATTATATTTTTAATCTAATCTAACGTTTGTCCTGTTTTGTTTGGGTGAGTGTGGCAGATTTATTATTATTTTTTTAATAATTTCTTTTTATATATATATATATATAATGCATAATCATCAGCTTTATTTTTCGTAGATTTGAGCTTTTATTTTCTTTTAACGCATTTGCATATTTGATACAAATAACTGCTATTATTTCTTTTGTTTATTTATTTATTTTTGCCTATTTCTGTCCCTGTTTTAGAAAATATTTCGAAACATTTCTTTCCCCACATATTATCTAGTGAGCAAATCAGGAACCATTTTTAGGAACTTATTAGTCACACTGTGTATAAAGAGCATAAATTATATTATATATGATGAGCTTTAAAGGTGTCTGCTTATTTATATCTATATATTTGGAAAATTAAAGAAAAAACATTTGCTACTATAATTGCGTTTGATTTTTCAGTTTTTAGTACACTGGTGTTATATGTTATATACGTCATGCTTTACTAAAAGCATTACTTAAAAAAATCACTATTTATATAATTCAGAAAATGAAAGCTAAATACGCTTTGTTCTATCCACAAGTTTAATGTCACTTTTTTTTTTTTATAAATGACTTAATGATTACTTTCTTGCTTTTATTTTGAAGCCGTGTCTTTTACGAATCCGTGCTCGATTCGCTACTTCCGGGTTTAAAAGGCGACGCTGTCAAAGCTCTCCAGCGGGCTAGCAGGAATGGCAACTTTCATATTTATAACACTATACGCATTTATACATTGTTTGTTATTTTTGCCAGTCGTACACACGAACAATTTTGAGGTAGGTCTCTTAAATTCTTTAAGGCACGTTTGCGTCTTTAAAGTACTACAATAACACGGCTTGCTAGCGTCGCTATGACAGTGAGCTCATTCATAACGTCCTTCGGCGCGTGCTAGTTCCAAGTCGCGGCGTGGTCCCTACATAGGTGCCCTATACGGAGTACAAAGTAGTGCCTCGTGCGTATTCATCTAGTGCACTATATGTCAATTTGGGAGGGATTCGGGCTTCAATCCCTGTAACATTCGCCTCGGCGTTTCTGCAAAACTTTCATCTGCTAATTCGCGACTAAATAAATAATTATCTAAGGGGGAAAGGAAAGAAGAATATTTTATGCTTTATATTTTATAATTCTTAGGCTAGGATATTATATTCCCAAAGCTGCATTAGCTAACGGGCTAATTAGAGATATTAGCACACTACATATAAGGTGTACTATATAGTGCACAAAAATAGGAAACAGGGCGCCATTTTGAATTCAGTCAGATTAAAGCTATAAAGCTTCCCATCGCCTGTCCTTTTCTTCTCCAAAGTTACATAAAAGATGTAGCATTTGAGTAATTAAGGAGTTAAACCCTTCACGTCGTGCTGTTCTGGCTGAGCTTTTTTCGTAGAGCAAAACCAGCTTGTCATATTATAATCTCTGTGTTTACTGACACTGGAGACTCCTTCCAAAACTGTGAAATAAACATCTCCTTACAACGTCTATTATTACGCTTAGATTGTACGGAACGCCTACCATTCAATTCCCTGTAAGTTGTTGGTCAAAATCCTGACCAATCGGAATCAAGAATTCAATATCGTCGTTTCTATGGTAACCGTGACTGACAGGATGCACTTGTCTAGTTCTTATTTAGAATAATAATATTAATAATGATCAGTAGAACAGCACTGCTATTTAGGCGCGTGAGACAGTGAGCCATGTTTGAATCGAAACGAGTCGGTTCAAAGAGTCGACTCATTGGGGATCCAACGTTAATGGATAATTTTGCAAATTGTGTTTCAGACGAAAGCCACGCAGTTCTTCAGCAGCGGTCACACGAACAACTGGGCAGTCCTGGTGAGACTAATCCTGATTTCTCCACCCCATCATGAACCATGTCTCTCCTGAGAGCTCTCCGGTCACACCTGATTCACCACATTAAGCTGATCACACTAATGACACTGAGTGTGTGTTTAACGCTTGTGTGCAGGTTTGCACTTCCAGATTCTGGTTCAACTACCGCCACGTTGCCAACGTGCTGTCTGTGTACAGGAGCGTGAAGAGACTGGGCATCCCGGACAGGTCAGTGTCCCGATGACGGCGTCGGAGTCCGTATTCGATCTGTGCATGTATTCATGTCTGTCATGTTTCCTCCACCAGTCACATCGTTCTGATGTTAGCCGACGACATGGCCTGCAACCACAGAAACCCCAAACCTGCTACCGTGTTCAGCCACAAGAACATGGAGCTGAACGTGTACGGAGACGACGTCGAGGTGGATTACCGCGGATACGAGGTGGGCGTGATTTAGTCGCAGTGGAAGTGAAATAACAGGGCTGTAAAAATGTTAACTGCGCTCTCGAATTCTCAATTCTGATTGGTCAGGAGTTCTAATGCGTGGTCGTTTCTATAGCAACAATTTGCACGTTGTTGAATTAATTAACTTGAAGAAAGTGTGTAGGTGCTATAGCATAAGCGCAATTATAAATGGCAAAATACTTAAAAATATCACTGCTACTATATTAACGGTACTAATAAACTAATACTGTTTTAGGAAAATAATCAACTTTGTAGTTGATTATTATTTTTTTTTTATATATATATAAAACGTCGTCGTGATTTGTTTTCGTACCATGTAAAATATAAATATATCAGTTATTTTATATTGTATATTTAATTTGTACCTTTAGTTGTAGCAAGAAATATATATATATATACATACATACGAGTTAGTTTCTTTATTTACTTGGCTTGTTAAGGTGACGGTGGAGAACTTCCTGCGAGTGCTGACCGGACGGCTCCCGGCGAGCACGCCCCGCTCCAAGCGCTTACTGAGCGACGACCGCAGCAACATCCTCATCTACCTCACAGGTAAACGGAAACAAAACAAAACATGGAAAAACAAAATGTCCGCCGTAGGACTCCGTAACGTGACGCGATGCTTGGTGACTGTACGTTCGGGACAGGTCACGGTGGGAACGGCTTCCTGAAGTTCCAGGACTCGGAGGAGATCAGCAACGTGGAGCTGGCGGACGCGTTCGAGCAGATGTGGCAGAAGCGAAGGTAAAACCGTCGGCACCCTGCTGTTGAGGAGTTTTCTATAACCCCACGCCCCTGTGTTCGTACGAACCTCGCCAAGCAGACATTGGGATGGCTGGTTTGGAAATGACGGCTTCGGGTTAGAGGAGGACGGATTCTCTGGTAGTGCTAGTTGTGGGATTGAGAGGAACAAGTAAATAAACAAATTAAAGATAATAATGGCAGCATGCATAGTTTCATGAGGTCTTAAAGGAATTAAGAACACGCGTTCCCAGTGGAGCGATCAATATAAATCCAATCACACAAACGTGTGTGTGTGTGTGTGTGTGTGTGTGTGTGTTTACACCTGGACCCAGGTCTTGACGCACATCCGGAGTTGACCTCGACAACAAGCCGAACGCATTACACGCCACTGGAAATGTGTCGAACAGGCTGAACTAGCTAATCTATTAATGGTGTGTTTCGGGGGCCAGCCATGTGGAATGGACCAGGAGGTCAATGCGTCAGGCGCTAAAATGTTCCATCCTGCCATTACGGCAGGGTATTAGAGTGCCTGCTGATGTGATAATTGCACAGTTGGTGGCAAATCTAGCGCAGTTGAAGCCTGCTGTATCTGCCATCCTGCTCGTCTTTACAATATGGTTTCCGTTTCTCTCTCTCTTTTTTTTTTTTTTTTTTTTTTTTTTTTTTTTTTTTTTTTTTTTTTTTTTTTTTTTTTTTTTTTTTTTTTTTTTT
>JAQQZX010000001.1:22653547-22682901 GCA_030068355.1 Notoglanidium maculatum | reverse complement strand
GCTACGTTTATTAACCGCGCTTTCCACCGGCCGCTACGTTTATTAACCGCGCTTTCCACCGGCCGCTACGTTTATTAAAGGTCCACTATGTAGGATTCAAGCAACTGAATGCCCCTCCCTTCTCTTCCCTTTCCATGCAGTGGCTGTCAGGAGCCCGTAGTGTACTTCCAAGTGCTAACATTCATGCTTCCTTGCTTTTTCCGTGCTATATAATAAGTACGATCCTCCATTTATCAAAATTTGGGTTCTCAAACTTGTTAGCCAGCACTTGCAAACACTGATTCCTTTTCTTTCTTCTTTGTTCTTCTGATGCTTACTTCCGAATGCATGCTGCTACTTGTGTTTTGTCCGTTCTGGGCTACTGTAGCGGCGGAACACGACATAGATATAAAGGACTCATCATCGTAGTTAAAGGTAATTACACTCTAATAAAAACATTTATGAATTCCATATGTATATTATGGAATAAATACTCCATTTCTGCTAATAGATACTCTCAAAATCCTACATAGTGGACCTTTTAAATACAGTTTCTCCACTGATGAAGTCTGTGGACTACACTTTCTCAAATGGCTTTTTTGAAAGCAGCTGTTTGTTTTTCCTTTGTTTTGTTTTGTTTTCCATTTGCTGACTGAGAAAGTGTGTGAAAATGTGCTCATGCACCTAGTGCTCCTGGGACAGGCTTCAGCTCCGGTTCCAATGAATGAACGAACACAGGTTAGGGATTACTTTGCATTATTATTCAGTTACATCTATACGAAGGAGCCGTATATTGCTCATTTGTTTTTCTTGAAGGGTAACAGTGGGGGAAAAATGCTACATTCGTCAAGAATTTAGAATGTCACGCCACTGACTTATTCAGCAAATATGTTATGATATGGTGCAGAAAGTGCTGTTGTGTGAAAGAGGCTGGTCGGTGGGAGCTTGCAGTGATTAAATATATAAAACGATGGTAGCTAATGTTCATCAAATTACCATTAACTAGACATAAATTCAGTCATTTTTAGTAGTGCAAGATGCAACACAGGAGGTGAGCAAGTCTTTAATGAATGTCAGTGAAGTCACATAACTCACCGTAAAGAGGACAAGTCCAAAAATCAATACGACCATGGCAGCCAAATCTATTAAAACAATGTCCCTATTTAGTAAGTCTAAGAACACACTGATAGAGGGACGTGCTCATTCTGTTGAGTCAGTCGCTTAATCCAGATTGACGTTCTCGCACGTTTACATGATGTGCCGCCATCTCGCAGAATAAATCACTCTATTAGCCACTGACGCCGTTCAAAGCTGAGTGATGTTAATGTGTCTGGCGGTGATCTACCGCTGCTAGTCAGGCTGAGCCCACGCTAAAGAGAGGCAGGAGATGTTCCTGTCACCCGGAATAATGCGTGGTTGTTTGCTGTGACAGGTTGCAATCCACGCCATACTTATTTAGCCTGTGGCAGGTAGGAATGTGTGTCGAGTTAAAAATTCAAAGTGGACATGGTGAAAGATTACATACAGACTCTGATTCAAGCAGCCTTTCTTTCACCTTTCTTTTGTTCCAGCTGGAAGCTATAATCAGAGTAGACATTCATGGAGCCATGTATAATTGAGTCCAATCGAAGGGAATCTATAAAAAAGCTGATTGAACTGATTAAAAGAGATGAAACGATGATTGAATTTGTCCCTGACGTGCAATATACTCGGTGCTATAAAAATAGAAAGCCATTCTGACTTTACAGTGTAATGTGGTGTTTTTTTTTTTTTTTTGGCATTTCATTTCCATCCTGAGACTACATTATAGTACGAACATTCATACTACATCTCTAGTACAATTCTGTACTGCTTGGATTGCAAATACCTGCATAGTGCTAAATTCGTCATTTCCAGGGCGTTTTAAACGTCTTTATACCTGTATATACACTTGGCTAGATATAGTGCCTTAGGGTAACTCTGAAATTACTAGACAGCTCAGATGGGAGAAGCTGGTCACAGGTCATCTGTAGCCTGGATGCGCTACAAAGCTGTAGCAAGGTATTTGGAATTTGCCAAAAGACATGTTGGTGACTCGGCAATCATGTGAAAAAGGTTTCTCTTGTCTGATGACGTAACCAACACTGGTTTGCAGGAAACCAACACGGCTAATCACCCACAGTGAAGCATGGCGGTGGTAGCATTATGTTGCGCGTCGGCCACAGTGTTGCTAATTAAAACAATTCTACATGGCTTGGATTACAAATGTCAATCTCCTGTACACTAGTGTGTACATTTAGCTTAGCAAATCGCACGTCAGCTCGGATAGGAGCAGCCATTCACCGGACAGCCAGACTTTCCACAAAGCTGAGCACTCTTTATAGAAGAGTTGGAGTGTTTCAGGTCTGACGAAACCAAAACTGAACGTGATACTTTAACTGCACCCGTTCAACTAAATCTGAGACATCTGATGGCAACAGAACTAATTTCAGGGTTTCACTGCAACAGGGGAGAACGTTTATGCAACTTTTTTTTCATTAAGGTCAGTATTATGGGCTATTTCATGTAGATTCATTACATAATCCCAATATGGTCAGTTTCAGTTCGTAACTACAATATGTGGAAAAGTTCAAGGGGGTGAATATTACTGCAAGCTCTGTTTTGTATCTATACAGTTGCTGACTAGTCGATCTATCTATCTATTTCTCTGCACAATGGCTTTAATCAGTGGAAAGGAACCTCCATTACACCACTGCTGAGCAGATATTATCTAGGTGATGGACTGTTCTCCACCCAGTAAGAAAGTGAACACTTTCTTAGATTCTGTCCAGGGTTTTGATAATGTTTGGGGGGAAAAAAGCTGCACATACAAATGGAAGTGGTTATACAGCACAGTGGTGATTTCCTGCCTCTTTCCGCTGCACTCATGAAAATTAGATCACCAGCCGAGCGGCTGATTAATTCCCTGCTCGCTTTAAAAGTGGAACGTGGCCAATCTTCACAAAACAGGCCCGAGTCCGTGAGACTGTTACTTTAGTTTACGCCTTAAATGACATCTTATTATCAATACAAATACCGTGGCATTTATAATGGTAGAATATTTCTCAGCATGGAGCCTTTCAAGGGAGCAAATTTGAAAATCATGACTAATGAAATTACCCCAAAACACGCTCGGGTTTTATTCTCATTCTCACAGTCAATAATAATTTTGAGATGAGCAGAACTCTGAGTGTCCCCAAATGCAACCTGAAAATCAAGGATATTTGTTTTTCGTTTGGATCCGCCGTGTCGTGCATCGCGTCACCTGAATTCAAACGTCGTCTACGTTCCAGCTTGTAGGTTATTTATGTAGTCATCCATTTCATTACCTCTATGAATTCTCATTTCTGATTGGCCGGAAGATGTGTAAGATAACTGCAGCCTAATAATGTAAAAACAGAAAGAAAGGAAAACAGTATAATCACTGGGTTTCTGTAAACATTTATGGAAGTTGTCTCCAAACGTAGCTGATCACTCGAGACACAAATGTAAAGACGAAAGGTTTGGATGCAATAACAGTACTTTTTCAATTTCAAGTTTCATTTAGCTGCGATGTCCATCTAATGTAGCTATAACCACATATGGAACTATTGTTTACAGATTATAAAGAGAAGCACATTTCAATGCTTCAATGCAAATTACAGATGTGTTCTATGACATTACTACCAAAGCAACATTCAGTATACCAGTTATTGTAAATTATTGTACAGATTAAGTGCACCACTCTGTGCTGCCGAGACACCATCATTTCCCAGATTCTCAATCAAGGTAGCCCTTCAGTTTGGAGAGGCTTGTAGAAGATTAAAGCTAAGGTTTTATTTGCACTTGTTAAAGAGAATGAAACCAGTAAAAATTCAAACCATCAACCACCAAAGCCATTAAAAGTGACTATGGCCCTAAATATATATATTTTTTGTACTGTTTAATTGAAATTGTAAAGAACTTACATATATTTTTCGTTCCTTGTGTTTGTATGTCCTACTATATACAATAGAATTTATTTTAGAAACACAACAGATCCTGAGAATTCTGCAAATCAAAAAAAAAAAACATCATTTTTCATTTGTAACAGAAAACTACAGACAGCAAAATCAAGACCAAAATAAGGTCGTCATAAATAATATTCTATTCCTAATAGCTTCCTTAAACTGTTTCGCACTAAGAGCTGAAAATTGTACTGTGAGAACAAAACAGCTAGGCTAACATTTCATCTCTTAGACATGTAAAAATGACATTCATGCCTGTTTTAGGTAACAGTGGACGTTTGTAGATGATTCCGGTATCATTCAGGATTTATTTAGTCTCCATATAGACCTTAACACTAATATGCTGACATAATTTATCTCAGGTTTCACTAACTCTTCTACACATGCTTCTGTTTTGAGCTTTTGTCCAAAGTGAAGTGGTCCCAGTACGGAGCCCTGTGGGACACAGGATCGGTCACAGGTATCCAAAAAGTCATGTCTGCTTTGTGAATTAGAAATGTCCATGCATCCATAGCGCAAACAAACACCGGATGCTTGTTGAGCTCTCTATTCATTCAGTCTGCAAGGACGTAGCTCCTTTTATGTATTAGCCTGTGGACATAATAGTTCTGTTGTGAATTGACAAAGTTCGGAGTCACGTCTTCCGTGACTGAGGCAATACTGTGGTCCCCGTGCCGTTTTTGGGTAAAGGTGCTGGGCTCCAGTCCGGCCGGTAGAAATGGATGTCAAATGTCCGTGCCCAGTTAGCAAAGACGCGCTTCTCTGTGATGAAGCGGTGATGGCTGCCTCGGCGTCCGCGCTCATGGGAGATGTACATAGCGCATTCGTCTGGCCCCAGGGGCTCGTAATAATGGTATGGGACGGACGGGTGCTGAGCTTCCCTGTGGAGAATTGTAACATATTTTTTAAAAAGGGGTGCAATCGCAAAGTACACGAGAAACTAGATTCCCAGATTCCCAAATTAATCTCGAGCCGAATAACCGTAGGCGAGGCAATTAACCTGAATTGGTCCGGGAGAATAAGTGGAATAAATTGATTCCATGTAACAAAATAAAGCTTCAGAATGGCCTGGGAGAGGTCATGCCTCAGCGGAAAAGCATAATAAATCATCTCATTTTCCGCTCTTGGTTATTGTTAGATTGGAGTTTGTGAACAGCAAGGCAGCATGGGGTGAGTGTTAAACGATATGACACACTGCTCCAAGCAAACAAAATAGATTTGGTTCATCATGTTTTATGCAGAAGGATTAATTCAGAAGATTTCAGGACTTACTTGCAGAAATCTGGAGGCACCATGCCGTAAACATTGATTCGGTCGCACAGCTCTAGGGCTATCGTCATCGTGAACCAACCCGTACTTAACCAAGAGTTAGATGTCTTCCTGGTCAAGTGAGAGAGAGAGAGAGAAAGAGAGCGAGAGAGTCAGTGATTGATCACAGTGCTATAATTACATTATGCAAATCTGTGAAACTGATGCATTCACTCCAGTGGACCGCACCCATGTATGAGTGCCATTTAGGAAAGGTTCCGATCTGATATGATATAACTATAACTGATCATTATCATCAACTGCTCATCAACTCTCCTGTTCTGCCATCTGCTACGATAGCCCTAATGATTTCCGAACAAATAACAATGAAGAAACAAACACCATTAGGGAAGAACATCACAGGAGGTGATTGATTAGGTAGTCTGATTGCTGGTAAATTACCTGTGCCAAAAAAAAGTTGTCCATCTGGCAGCTTGGTTACATCCATAATCTCTTGTGCATTTGCACAAATTGAGTGTTCACTCAACATCAAGATGGTGTGCTTTCTGGGACTCATTCTTGACTCCTATCTTTTTGCTGAAGCTTTTGCCTCGTTTGATTTTTGGGTAGATCATCACAATGACCACATTCCACCAATGGCTGATAACGTCTTGTCTTTAGATGTGTTGGACTTGTATTACATTATATCAAGCCCACAGGACTCTCTCCAGGTCAGTGGTTCTCATAGTGGGGTCCATGAAGCTTATCACAACCTATCATTATCAAAGTTTGTTTTTGAATTTGTATCGTTCTTTACTTGTTTGAGTGGACACTTGAATTGAATGGGTCTCATCCAGACCCAAAAAATAAGTAAATAAGTTATGTCTACTGGAATCTAATGTGTTCTGTTGGAGGGAAGTTTAGGAATTAGTTCTAGCAGCCATTAGAGAAATGTTAGGCCACTCAAACACAACTTTTCAAACTGTTTCTCTTGTGTCATAATACACTTGGAGGAAAGAGCTAACTGCCCTCTTCTCCATACATGTTTACCGATACCCAAGATTGGTTAGTGTTTCAGTTTCTGACAGGGTAGAGAGCACAGGCCCTCGTGGATACCCAGCTATGGAAAGCTATGGTATTATCAGGATTCAAACTGATAACCGGACCAACGCATTTCTTTTGTACCACTCAGGATCCACCCTGTGCTTTTTCTTTCTTTCTTTTTTTTTTTTTTTTAAAACAGTTAAAGGGGTCACTGGGTCCAAAGGTTTGCGAATCCTTGCATTGGGCCACTAATTGCCCCTTATTAAAGCCCTGAGTCATTTAAAGACTTGTTCCTGGGTAGTATGTCACGGCATACATTTGTAATAACTTTACGGGTGTCAGAAATTCAAGAGACCTCTGGTTTGATTTCAAAAGACCAAGATCAATGACCCAATGAGGAAAGAACACGGACATATCAGAGGTCTGCTGCAGTTGGCCTGGCCTGAGGTTCTGAGTACTTTGTGCAAATATCACATAGGTGGTGGGGCACGCATAATCGAGTACCTGTTATCTTTTACTTGTAAAATCCAACGCAAATGCGTTTGCTTCCATTGGTATCGGAGACCTGAACAGTGCAGCTCTCAGGGCCATTATTGTTTTCTGCCATTAAACTATGAAGATGAAGGTGCTTCCTAAAGTTAGGAGCTTCTGGCAGATTCCAGGGTTTAGTGGAAGCAATGGGATGCAATTGATTTATGCCAAGGTGAGTTCAGTAAGAAAGGCCAGATGGTTCATTACATTCTCCTTCTTTTGCCTGTTTGGGGAAATCAGTATAGTTTTGCCCAGCTGCTATGAGAATTACTGTGGCATCCTGGGGAGAAACAGAAGTCTTGCTGGACAACTAATGCACATCAGAGAGGATGAGCCTGTAAGCCTTTTATTTGAGGATAATTGTGACTGGCAGAGTTTAGCCTGTCTACATCACTTTAGAGAACAGAGTGGGTGTTTGTGTTGGGGCAGTAATGGCTCTTGTCGTCACAGATGATGATGACTGCTGATCAAGTGATTCAGGAATAAAGGAATGGAATCTATCTACTTGTTAAAAGAAGGAACTGACATTCTTTCACTAATTTTCTTTTTTTTTTTCATTCATTACTTTTCCTTCCTCTTTTCCTGGTGGGGATCATGGTGGCAACAGGCTCAGAAGATCAGTTCTAGATTCGAGCTCCTGCTGGAAGATTCACAGACATTACCAAACTATTGAGAGATGTAATTTTTCCAGCTGGTCCTGGGTCTGCTCGGAGGTCTCTGCACAGTGGGCTGTGACTGATCCAGTTCTACCACAAACCAAACATGGGGCATCCTTGTAAGGTGTCCAGATCTCCTCAACTGGCTCCGGTCATGTCGGAGTAGCAACGGTTTTACTCCGAAGCTCTCCTGGATTAACAAGTTCCTCAACTATCATGGAGAGTAAACCCAGCAACCATGTGAAGAAGTCTCATTTGATTTCTGCCACCTGTCCTTATGGATTTATTATTTTGGACACTACCCCCAGGTGAGGATAGAGGTGTAGGTTAGTAATCTGATAACTGGCACAATGGAATCAGTGGTAGTATTGCTTGCCAATGTGAACAAATCATGCCAAAGACATGGAAGGAAAATCGCAAACAGAAACAGAGCTACATGAACTTCATGAAGTGTCTGTTTTATGTCCTTCTTGCAGGGTTTATTCATTCAGCCAAACCTTTCTCTTTTGGTTTGTTATGCAACTGTCAAGTCCTTTCGTCTTTCCAAGGCATGACAACAGCTTGGTTCTGCGGTGAATATCAAGTGCACTCTGGGGGGGGAAAAAAGTGAATCTGTGGTCAAGAATTTTGAAATGATGTTTTACAAAAATGTGGTTGAGCACTGTCAGTTCAATATGACAAGCCTGAGACATTGGAATGATGTATGGATAATTCCGCAGGATTGCAAGCTAATTTTCATTATGTCTAGTTTAGACAGCATCAGGTTGACACACAAACTTCTAAAATACTATGTGACCAAAACGACCATGCGTCTTGGCATCTTCCAGGATCCCAAAGAGATTTGCGGGACGATGTATCCAAAACTCATCTGTTTTATCGAGGCTTTTAATGCAACCCAAGTGTTTGATGCAGGGTGAACAAAAGCTTTTTCAAATTTGAGAACCCTTTAGAAATGTGAAAGATGTTAAGAAAATTGCCATTAGTTAAAAAATGCGTGCACTCAACCTTGTTAACATTAATCAAACTTGAGCTGGAAATATGATTAAAGAAATTTCTCATTCAGAAGAGACAAAGAGCACTGGCAGCTTTGGAGCTCTTAAATAAGCAACAAGATTGTCAAAGTTTCTTGGAACAACTTTGACAGGTTGAGTTTGCTCTTTGCAATTGCAAACGTTTCAGGCAAACACAGACAACAACGGTGGCGGCAACTGCTCGCCCATCTGACACTGACATCTAACGAAGGCTTTTGGCGGAAAAGGCGCTGGCATGTTTCTCGTAGCAATCTTTGTCCTTTCATCCTCACATCTTCCTTTCTTTCTTTTTTCCGTTGCGCCACCTCGGAGATTTACTCCAAGTAAACAAGAGATAAAAGATGAAGAGGTGATTACATTAGAGAAGTATGCAGTGTGGTGTGAATACTAATGCGGTGTAACACAACGCTGAGTATGGCCAGTGTCTCATTTCGACTAATTAATCAGTGGCAGTATTTGTACTGCTTTTGTAATTAGACCCCATGGAATTTGTTGGAAAGATGTGTATCGTTAAATACGGCTGATTCGCTGATAATCATATTGCTATTGGATTTCTTCATGACATATGAGCGTGGTAGACCTGTAATTTTTGATCACAAATACGGGGTGACATTCAGCACCATTATGAGATAATTACAAAGTGTTAGCGTTTCCGAAACAAACATGGCATATTCTATTCATATCACACGCTGCAAACATCGAGACCAGAATGCCTAAAGATAGAAGGAAGTAAATTAAATACAACAGCAGTGCTGTAGAGTTAAATGTATGCTTAATACCGGAATCTGTAAGGAACATTGTGGTTTTTTTTAATGTAACTTCCCTCAGGTCAAATAAACAAATTGCAAGTTAATTATGAGTACCTGATGTACTCAAAAAAATGAGAATTACCTCAAACAGGCTTCACTCCAGGGTGCTAATTTACATATTTTTCTCATCGCCAACAAATTTTCTTTCAAATTAAAGCAGGTCACCAAACATTGACATTTACACTTAATGCTTTATAAGCAAGCGAAATGGAAGATGCTTGAACACCGCATATAATTAAAGCAATTTGAACACCGGCATGGCACAAATCAACTAAACACTACCGAACTCTTCCCATACCTGTCTTTGCCCGTCTCTTTTTTAAAGAGCTCGTCAAACTGCAGCATCTTCTGCCAGGAGATGACGTAGACCTTGAGCTTGGGCAGCACCTGGTTCATGAGGCGCAGGTTGTTGTAGATCAAGCCCTTCCCATCCCGCCGCATGTAGTTGCTCGGGCCCCAGAAGATGAACACGGTGTCGTGGCTGGAGTTGAGCAGCTCATGGCGACTGCGTAAGACGCGCTGCATGCTAGAATGTGCGATCACCCTCAGGGTAGTGCGTCGGCCCACGTCGGATCCAAAACTGCGGCCACTAGGTGCATCGTTCATGCGGATCACGCATTCGGCTCTGTCGATCTCCTTGCCCCGTCCTCCACCTGTCAGGTGACCCGAACTAGTGACCAGGGAGCAGCTTCCGCAATGCATCCTCAGGGGCTGTAGGGGCAATTTGGGGTGAGTTAGTCCTAAAAGACATGAAAACGCTCAATTCTGATAGTACGTCGTTCTGAAATTAACCACAAGCTAGAGTCTGAAATTTGAACCTACAATCTTCTAGTCTTTAGCACTAGTCATTATTATTGGCACGTCGAGAGAATGCCTTTTCCCCTCTGCTGTTGGCTCAGTGGTTACGGCACTGAGCTGGAGGTCATAAGTTCAAATCCCAGCATCACCAAGCTGTCACTACTGGACCCTTGAGAAACCGTATCCTGTATCCAGTATCCTGTCTCGACTGTTAGGCGCTTTGGATAAAAACATCAGCCAAATGAGTGACTCTCAAAAGTGGGCAAAATTATTGATGCTCCTAAACAACATTTACTATTAAGATAATTTTGACACAACTGTCAATCTCTGGAAATATAAGCACAATTATTTCATCCAACATTATGAAGGATAAAAGGCGTAATTTAAAAAAATATATAAATTTGGAAGCAGCTGTAAGCAGCATCTCAGTGATGCTTGGGACAGTTGGGCAGCTGGGGGTCTAGGAGCTTTTATAAAGATTGACGGGATCGTGAATTGTGTTATGTATGAGGATATTTTAGCAGAAATCCTGGTTGCCTCGGCCAGGAGGTTAGGTACTGGCCACAGATGGATAAAGACCACTTTAAGCAAGATGATGATTCTAAAGAAACGTCAAAATCAGCGTTCTGCAATGGGAACGTCAGTCTTCGGGTTGTAATTGAAGACAACAGTTCACGTGCCAAAAAATACGAATATAAAAGAAACATCATGCATGGAAGTCAGTCCAAGATCCTCTGCAAGGGTTTTTTGGTGTTACAGAAAGAGGCTGAGAGGTTTTGCTCTCTAGGGCAGACTTCACCACATACGAATTGCATGCTAATAAGGGTGCCGATAATTCTGTAGTTGACTGCTGCGTTAAGGGATTGGGGAAGTAACAATTGTATTGAGCATCGGATAATTTGCACAGAGCCGGCTTTTCTTAGAAGAAGCTCAATGAGGGAGTTCCACCTGTTCCACTTTTACGCTAACAAGCCTATTTGCCCGAGCGTCTTGTTAGAGGGAGGAATATAAATGCATCCAAACTATTCAAAAGCTCACCTGGCCTGTCATTACGTTCTAACCTTGTCTCAATTCAGTAGTGTCACAAAATTGGCCTTTTTCTTCCCCCCTCACCACAGAAAGAGACGCTAGACGTCGATAAAGACCCATGCAATAAACTCCTCGGCCGTGAGCCTGCTTTACAAATTCCTGACATTGGAGCATTCTCGACACCTCCATCCATATTCATTTCAAAGATTCTCATTGTGTGCTGCTTTTTATGGCATACCATGAATTATTCCGAGCCCAAGTCTACACAAAAGCATCGGTATTCAGGTAGCAGTCGGTATAAGGGCACGTCCTATCCACGCTGCCTGTTAATACGGGTGTTTTTCCCGGGATTAATGTCCGTCCCTGCTGCTCAAGCAAGTGTCGCACTTATTGCGAAATTTCTGTTTAAATCAATAGTATGGAGAAAGCCCATAAAAAAGTGGCATGCAATTTGTCCCGGATGACAGCATCTGCTGTGAGAGGGGGAAAAAAATAACAAATGGCAGCAGTGTACTTGGCGACCCACAGGCGACCATGCGACATTTGCATGCATTCACTCTCTTACTCTTGGCACCCCAATCTCTGTTTCTCTTCTTAATGAAATCCGTCAGCCACCCCCAGGTTAGCGGAGGTGCACGTGCAGATCTACTCTACCGACACGATGTTTACCGTAGCCAGGATGTTAATGAGCTTCTCGTGGCCCCATGTGAGCTTCCCGAGTCTCGTCCAGCACTTCCTTGGAGCATGGAAAATGTCGGAGAAATCCAGACAGAGCTCACGCAGCTGAGCCTCAGAGAGCCGTTTGAGTTCAGGTGTATTAGCGGCACCCAAATGAGGACACTGATCAACAACCCAGTCAGTCATCTCCATCTGTATATGTGCTGCGCGTGCGGACTGAGCAGCTTGGGGATCTGCTTTAGCAGCATGAACACGTTTCCAGCAGCGGCAGGAAACAGGCCTGCGGAAATCAAATCAGTTATATCGGTGTATCTGAGGCAGAGGAAGTCCGAAGACAGGATTTGGCTCCCGGTGGGATTGGAGCCATCGGCGCCGGAGCTTGTCTTTCACACACAGAAGGAGCAGCAAGCGAAAAAGCTAAAAAAACATGTCAACCCTGAAGGAAAGCTAGGAACATGGTGAGAAGTAGGTAGAGTGGGTTCTTGCACGCTTAACACAGCGTATCAGCTGACCTAAAATGAGAAGCGAAAAAGATTAAAGGTACAAAAAAAACCTGCAACAAGTTGATAGTTTTCTTAACCAGTGCATAATAAAAAAATTAAAAAAAACACATGGAAGCATGCTGTTGTAGCAAAAGAATCGATGACAGGGTGATGTAGAAGACTGCATGATACAGTAGCTTGCAGAGTTTGTTCTCTTGAGATGCCTCAAAAGCTCCCACAGTTATTCAGTGTAATATTAAGGACGTTTGGAGAAAACAATATTCACTCAAATCTGGGTTAATTCGCACTTTCCATTTCAGCCTTTAGTGAAGCCGTTCAGTGTGAAAGCAGTACAATGCCGCCAAACATCCGTGTGCCCTTCATAAACAGTCCATCATGATGAATACAGTTCACATTTTTGCCTGAAGCGTCAGAGGACCAAACTGCACTGCTACCAACGTCCACACGGTTTGTCATGCTGAAGCAGAAGGTCGGCATGAATTGATGTATGCATCAAGCTAAACGCTCTCGGTAGCATTGAGTATTGTTCGTTTTTTTTGTCTTGCTTCCAGGGCAAAAGCCTTGCTGGATTACGCACGTCCACCAGCACCTTCAACACACTCCTACACGCTGTAGATCTATAAACCGTACCATTATGTTCATACAACCTGTATTACTGTACAGGTGTGTGTATCTGCCCTTCACAAACCTTAATCTGATACACGCTAAACGCCACAATGATTCAATAGAATATGATTTATGGATATTTATGGATTTATGGATATTCCTCCTTTATTGGGATTTACAGGCACATAATAGGCTGTGCGTCCTTTAATCTTCAGAAAAGCAAGCAACTACTTTAATCTTCAATCTGTGCAGAGGCCATGCCAAATTTAATCTGCTGACATGCACGGAGACCACGCCTCCTTCAGTTCGACAGACAGACAGGGAAAGATGTGTTGATCACTTTTTTGCCTTTTTTCAGTGAATCCATGTTATAAATATTATATCAACCCTTCTGTTCTGTTTGCTACCTAGCAGTATGTGGACTATTCATGGATCATATTGATTTTGGACTGCTGCTAGAGATGATCTCTGAAATAATACGTAGAGTAACATGGTGCATCTACTTATTTATTATTTTTTTGTAAAGGAGCAGTTGGTATCAGGTGACATGTCACGACGTAATCTGTTCTATATGTACGGTACATACGGGGGCTTAGCAGATTCACCAAAAACTACATTTATTTGTCCTTTTCTTATCAATTTAAAACTGCTCATTTTGACCTGAACAGGACTCAAAGCGTAAAGCATAAATGACATGTCCCTGAGAAATATATCTGAGTGACAGAGTAAAAAGACATGCTGCATTGTCCGCGTTAGAGAATATGTCACTTAGACCTCTCTACGGAACCCTTCAAATCTTCAGCAGTCTGCCTAAGAGTTTTGTCCTATTTCCTTCCACCTCCTACTCAATACTCTCAATCCCTTGCTCTCATTTTCCTCTGTGATTGCTATCACCCTTCCTCCAGATTCTGCCCCCTCCTCCTCCCTGAGGGGACCTTCTTATATTTCACTCCATATTAGAGTTTGAGAGCTCAGCCTCCGATGCCGGCGAGCTTGTTCCTTACCCTGCCTCCTCCTCAGCATGACCCCTACGCAGGGTGCCCTTTGGGTTCGAGATGTGGCCATCGTCCTCCCATAAGCGCCCCCTTCCCCGGTCCTCCCATCCCAATCACTTTGCTATCTCCGTCCTCCTGCTGTGGAGGCGATGAGCATGGCGTATGAAGTGGAGGAAAGAGTGTGCAGCTCGCAGATTGAGTTGCTCGCTGGTGGCAAGGTCACTTTCAGACAAACTACGCTGACATGTCTGACATATCCCTCTCACCATGGTGCATTTAAGACTGGAACTGTATCACACATGAAAATGAACAACTCTCTCTTTTTCTCTCCCTGACCGGGGGGAAAAAAAAATATTAAGTCTGTAAAAACTTACTTCAGATCTGAGCGTAAAGGTTTGGTAAACATCCAGACAAATTAAAGGGGGGAAAAAACCAGCTTTTTTTCCCTCGTATTCATGAAAGAAATGGAGCTAAGCGCAGCAAGAATAAATGTTAAAACACCAGTAGTAAAGATCCATTTTGATCGGCACAAAATGTGAAGGTTAAGCTAAAGATAGCGACTGGAGGTGTTAGCCTGGCTGCCAAAATTAAACTGAATTTTTCACGAGCTGAAGCACACTTGAGGGTGCAAGCACACCTTTTTTCCAGGCCTTTTTTCTCTCCAGTTCCCCAGATCAAACTCACCTTTTCTCTCCGGGGCACAAAACTGCTCAGTTTAAGCGCAACCTGCCTAGTATTAAACTGACCTAGACGAACATGTCCTTTTCCCGCACTTCGCATCCTCCCTGTATTCTCATCATTCCGTCGACGTCAGCTTCTCTGGGTCATGTGCTCTTTCCCTTGGCCTCGGATAATTGGGCCACGCTTCCTTTTTGGAAGGGGTGTTGAGCAAGACGAGACGAGAAAAAAATATGCTTTGTGTCTAATTAAGAGCTACCGCTGGAAATGTGTGGCGGCTGCGGCTGCGGCTGCCACCGGCGGGGGATGAAGAGAAGCCAAAGGGACTCGGCTAATTGGGGTTCAGTTTCAGCAGGGGTGGTATGTCCTGATCGCCGAGTGCCCATTAGCCAGATCTCTCAGCAGGTCTTAATCGACTCTGCCCCAAAGCCCCCTCTCCTCACATTATGCAAGTGATGCACTTTTCTTTTACTCGCCTGAGAAAACACCCCGGAATATTCAGCTTTTTCTGCTTAACCACAGACTCCCGCTTGGTGGTTCTTTTGATTCAGACCATGGGATCTGTAATGACTGTCACTAGAGAGCTTCAGTGGATTCCGTGGGGTGTGAATACTTATTTAACAAGGGAGGGGGCACTAATAACGCATCGTCAAGGTTTGTGTTAATTATACAGAAGTTACTGTGCCTCACATAAGTATTCACAAGCTACTACTTGTCTGTTTGTTAAAATGTATGTATTTTATTTGTAATTACCGTGCAAGTATGATACATTTTCTTTTTACTAGACTAGTATCTTATTTATCCATACGTTCAAATAAAACCACCCGATTTTTATCAAAGGAATAATACGACAAATCCTGCCGTTTTAACGAAGCCCCAAAGGGAGAACAATGGGTTAAGCGCTTCAGAGCGCATTAACAAGGATGGAAAAAATAGGTTATGTTCCAACTGATTAATTCGTTTTATTCATTAAGCAGTCGGATATAAACTATTTTGTTATGTAAATTTCTGGTTTCCTTCTCTAATTGTGGCAAAAAGGAGGGTACGTTTGATTTTCGAAGGAATTGGAAGGAAGCTCTTTAACAAGGGTGTCGGAATCATTCAAGATGTTTAATGAGCAGGCAGGGATTACAGCCCGGCACTGTTTTCATGAGTGCGCAGCAGAAACTGTGACTTAACATGGGGTACAAACGTGGACTAGCGCTAAAAGGTTAATTATAGGGAACGGGATAAACAAGTTCATTTGGTGGCGCTTCAGTAGGTAATTACACAGCAAGTGACAGTGTTCACATACAGACAAGTAAAATATGCAACACCACACACACATACACACACACACACACACACAAAGTGGGAAGAAAGGGTTGAAGCCGAATATAAGAAAAGGACAACTGGACTTTGGACCAATTGGTGGTGGTTTGATTTAAATGATAGGCTTCGTACTAGCTTGGTTCTCAGATTAACCTGAGCGGGAAACTGAAGAAACGTCGGACCAAACGATTGGTCGGAACAATCGTCCAAGACAAGTCTCTGTATTTGTCGCTTCACGGTATCATGACTAATTTGCATCACACTACATTCGTTAGAGACATTGCACTTGCCATCTCATCTGCAAGAGTGCCTACACACACACACACTGTGCAAGTCATTTCCCTTACAGCTCTTTATCTGATGATAATAATCCAGGATCATGAGGCTTTACATGCCAAAGCAGATCTCGTCACCACTTTATGGCCTCATCGTCAATGTATCACTTTTAAAAAATAATATATGTGTACTTGTGTATTTTTAATATGCCGCCTCATAAACCATTACCAACCTACGCAGCTCCACATTAGCTCCATGTTTAATTGATAAGGATGGCCACCTGGAGCAACAGCCTTTTAAGTGACAATCAACAACCCACACTGGATTTGAATATGGATGAACACGAACGCTTTAGATTAATTATTATCGCATCGCATTTTCATCACACTGAGACAAAATGAACGGCTCAGAGGATAAACGCCACAAAACATTTCACATGCAGATCCGTTGCAGGCTTTATACAAAACATCCCGGCGTGTACAACCGTTATTATCCTGCTGTCATAAAAACCTTCAGCCCTCGATTTTTCCCAGTGGCCTCCATTCATAACCGCAAATATATAAATAAATAAATTTCTCCAAGGACTGTAAGTCATAAACCCGTGCTTATCGACGCAGCCGATCCTGAATTGCTGTCAGCTCCCAGCGGGTGTTCTGAATAAGCACAAAAAAAAAAAAACAGAAGATAATGTTCGGCTTATACAATGCGGTTCCCAGCAGTACGCCGTCAAGGATGTTGGAACCCAAACTGCTGTGAGACATTTTGTATTTTTTATGCCAGGAAAGCCACCGAGGTCCTGCTGAATACCTGAATGCTCATTAGGCTGTAGGTAAAATGGTAAAATGCCTGAATTCCTTCGCGAAAACCAATTTGGGGTTTTCTCCGCTCCAGAACGACAAGGTGTCAAGCTGTTCTGGGAGAACAATGTGTTCAAGCAAAAGGGAATAAAACAGATGAACGGATGTACAAAAAAAAAAAAAAAAAAAAACGCAGAATGATTAAGCTTCGAGGTCTCAAATGGCTATAACGTATCACGTTTGTAACAGCTCTAATTTATTGCTTTTCACCTTAACAATAAAGAAGCGCTGCAGAGCCTCGGTTATTCTCCTCAACATGCTATATTCGAAACCTCACCAGAACTGTGATCGGCATGCAAAGTCTCACGGACAGATTCTACGGAAAAAACACTAATAAAGGCACGATTTTCTTTTTTTTTTTCCAAACTACAGCCTCATCAATCACACCCAAATAGCCGAGCAATGCCCGCGGTCCCAAAAAAATGCAGCAGGAGTGGTGAGCAACCGTTACCACACGCCATTCCGCCGCAGCTTTCCCTTGAACATTTCTCATAGGAAAAGGCTCAGTAGCCTGATTCGTTTTGCGGCATGTATATATCTGTACGTTCGCTCATTCGTCACGGTTTGTGACAGTCATCTGGCACGGTTCCGCTTTCATTAAGGCTAAATGTTCACAGCACGTTGAAGGTTAAGCATAAAAGGCATGGAAATTGCCATTCCGGACTCAAATTCGTCCTACGTCTGGCATCATGACGAAGTGTACGAGTTGGGCAGCAGATGTCCGGAGCGACAGAACGGCAGGCAGCTGATGACTCCAGGGAGAAAATATTTAGCAAAAGAGAAAGTCTGGAATTGCTTTTGCCAATACCCTGAGGCACGCGTTCGCTTGGCAGAAGATGGCTTCCGTGCAGCCTGGTGCCACAGTCCTGAGGACCGTGCTGGCACAGCGAAGTTGGGCTCCAGAGTCGTGTTGCATCTGAGCAGTACAGAAGCTCAGGGGAGTTAGCGATGAATAACTTCAAAAGTGCAACCGTACAGCCTTGCTGAGCTGAGTTCTTGAGGCACAGTCGCACCATTCCTCTTCAAATACACACGGAATGCCATGTCTCAGCACCATATATTGCTTACACCGTCATGGGAAAAAGAAAACACCACCCTCTTTCAATGCTATGCTTTTATTTATCAGGCACTGCTAATAACGGTGTGGTTCTCACCGGCTTCTGACAAAGAACCTCATGTGACGACAAAAAAATGTAGTCATTTTTACCCATAAAATTGAACCAACATGCAAATACGCCTGAAAAGCACATCGCGTGACCATTCATGTACACTGGGCATGCCAGTATAAACAGGAAGCAGATCACTTGAATAATCCTGGCAGTTGTAGCCAGGCTTGGGGAGTAACAGAATACATGGAACTGCGTTACGGGCTGCAACGACTGATCAACAAAATCAATAATAAAAATAATTGCCAAAAAGTTCATTAGTAGTTGAACAAGCACGCTGTGTACGCACTGCATCACTTCATGTGAATGAAATGGTGGAGCAGAAACGTTAGTAGGTCTTTCTCTACAGTAGGAAACTCTTTACAGTGCACTACCCTGCTGGCCTCATGACGTGACTTGCGTTTTAATGTGAGTAATATCATCATTCGTTTATGAGAAGCGTGATGTTCCTGCTTGCATTGTCCAGAACAGCTTTGTCATGTTTTGTTAAGCAGGCACTAGTGAAGCGTTTTAATTCAATGACCTTAAAAAGGTAAAAAGTCAAACTAGCCTATTTTCCGACGCTGCTTTCAGTTCACAAGTTGATCCCAAAAAGAGTCGATTCACTAATCTCGGGCATTGAAAACTCTCCGTGTTCAGCTGTAACCATAATGCCTTAGCCTTAGACAAAACAATTCTCAGTGTCTTTAACCTCTAAGCTTTGCATCTTAATAAGAACTAAGTGTGATATTAAGTGAAATCCCTCACTCTCCTCGCACTGAGGTTATTAGCCTCTTCATTAAGCATCAAAACAGACTGTTTTAAAGCTCTTAAAATGCTGGTCTTTCTTTCATCTTTCATGCCTGACTCGAGATATTTAGAATTATGCTTTAATTACTGTGCTCTAGAGGCAGTCGAATGTGATTACAAAGGCTTTATTTAGCCTTTCGGAGAATCAGAGTCCACAGTGGGGCTGTCACATGGCCAATCAGGGGAAATCATTTCTATTCGAAGAAGAGGCAGATGTCAAAAGCAGCGCACAATTAAAAGAGGGTTCTGAGAAACCGTGGACAGCCTTGAACTGGGGTTATAGTTGGAGCTGCTCTTGGAACTGCTCTCACAGGCAAAGTGGTGTAGCCACGTGAAGAGCACAGCACACCTCACCAAATATCGCAAACATTTTACCACCGATGCACTGTACTCTTCAGTTCAGCGTGTTCAGGTACGGATGAAGTCCGCAGCCACTTCATCATCTTTCGTTGCTATGGTTCCTTATTCAAATTCCATTGTTGCACAAGAGCCCAAACAGACCAAGCACATAAAGTACAAAACAGAAAAGATGGAGAATTTGAGTCATCTCTTTATTGTGATGAGAAAAACAGGCGCTCGCCTCTCCATCACGGGGCAGTATTGCCTATTGATGCCAGATTGTGATCCTGAATAGATGGTCACAAGTCGAGATCAGGGTCTCAAATCAGAGTCAAGTTTTTAGTGATATGATTTGAACTTTAAGTCATAAGCTTTGACCTCAAAGTTCAACTGGACACCAGAAATTTGCCCACCAAATTTGGGAGGAAGAAAATGAACTAAAACAGTTCTGTCTCGGGCTGATTAAATTTGTCCACAAAGACTAGAAAAAAGCTAACAATAAGCATATGAATTCAAATGAGCTGCCCAAACGAACGCTGCTGTGTGTTTTGCCGCCTGCCAAAAAACGAGATGCAGTTTTACACTACAGGGCAATTTTGTTGCTGCAGTAATTTTTCACAACTAGCCACAGGGTGATAACAATCAGGAAGGAAAACAGGAAACTGGGAGAGACGCTAATTCGAGGACGTAAAATATGAGTGGATGAGATTTACGCTCTGAAGCATGCGCTCGGCGACTCTTGTACATGTTCCTTCTTCTCACTTGGGGGCTTTACCGTGTGTGCTGTACCATCACACAGATACACGTGTGTATGCTCATTCTTCGCCAGCCTCTGACGTGTTCCGGCTTCGGGGCTGAGAGCAAATCTGCCACCACTAGAGACATCAAAGTGCGACGGTGTGTAGAGAGAAGACCCTCGGGATTCTAAGCAGTCTCTCTCTCTCTGTCTCATTCTCTCCACTGCACAGATGCACTCGGAGGATCTAAAAAAATCAGCCATGCAGCAAATGAAAGAACTGACCATGGCTCCTGCCAACACCTCTCCCAGCATTAATCACGCAGGACAACCGAAAAGTTCAACATCGCGTGCAGAATGGCCAAGTCATCGCTATCAGAAGACAAATGAGTTTTATTAGCACTTGATCGCATTTGACCACTGACGGTCCGTAGGGTCAGGAAGCTTCTCGTGATGATGTAGTAAAGGCACGGAGTGGGGAAAAGCTTCAACGTCCACCACGCACCGCTGCACTCCCATTAATTACCAGTCAAGCAAAAGGGCACGGGGTCAAATCCACGAGCCGTCAACACAATATTAATATCCTCTGGCCTCATGAACCACGAGAGGCTTCTCCCTGCTAATTAGTTTTATGGGTTGAGGAGATAATTAGTGTTTTCTTTGAATGTCGCAGTGATATTTGCGTTTACTTGTGTTTAAACAATTTCAGAAACAGGCATAATTATTCATATTTTAGAACTACATTTTAGCTATGGGAAAAAAACGAACCCTGACACTGTATTTCACTCTCAGTTGTAGAAATGAAACCATATGATTCCATCAAGGTCGTTATTATTAACAATCGGGCCAAAATGTCTCATCAGTGAGAATTGTCTATACGTCGGTCTATAAGTGTTGTGCATTATAACATCTAAGAGAAGTGAGGAAATTTGTAGGAATCTGAGCTCTGGACTGGTAAATGCAGAAAGAAGATAAACCTTTACGAGTGACACGTAAGAGCATGCCTGAGTTGGCAAATGCACGAATTAAAGCTTCTACGAAAGGCAAGCGAAGGAGACGTGCGCTTGACGTAAATGCCAGCGAGGGTGATTCAGTGCTAAAATAATGCTTTCACGTGCAAAACAACATGAGGCCACTCCGGCGTGGCTGTTTTTAGAGAGGACGGAACTCGTGGATTTATTGCTGTAAAAATGTACCCTGAAGTCTACCCTGAATCTTTATCACGTCCTCATAAGCAACAGCCACACAAGTGGCCACTCGCGCAAAACCAGGGCTTTAAAACAGGGCTCTGGCGCTTTCCTCGTAAATGAAAATACGGATTTTTTTTTTTTAAACGTTCCAAAAGTTTCCTTTTCTTGCTTTTTTTAATGAAACTCTCGGGGGCGTGCCATTGTAGGAAACCAATCGACGACAGGGTGGTGTAATGAAGCAACTTTACTGTTACTTTTTATCCATTTACAGTTACATTTAACGCTGTGGAACGTCCATGAAACTCTTGCTATCATTTACATTATAGCAACATTATAGCACCAGTTCTCTCACCAGCCACTCATTTTTCTCCCTCGAGGTTAATAAGCCAAAATAACGCATTCGAAATACCCTGCAAGTCCCTGTGTAAGGCGTTACTATAGAAACGATAATGTATTAGAATTAGCGCATTAATATAAACCTGTGATTTGCAGCTACACCACTTCAGCCAATCAGATTTGCTAATTCTCTGTATAGTAAATAGGCTTAGGTTTGGTGACTAAAAGTAAAACTGCTCCAGCAGTTACCATCGCTAGCTTAGGCTTAATTACTGAAAATGCCATGGGCAAGCTAGCAGAAAAAAAAAAAAAACCCTCCAAAACCCAGCTTTTTATCAAGTAAATGACAGTTTCAGCATTAAATATTGCTACCACTAGCTGAACACGGATTAATTTAGTGATGTTATTTTCCAGCCTCTTCTTTTTTTTTTTTTTGCTACGTGCGTATCCTTTCACACTAAACACTAACAGTCGCACAATCAGATCTTCTCCGTTTCTGCTTGCTGCTCTTGCTTTTTTTTTCCAAGATAAGAATACCAATATGTTTCCTCTCCGAGGCTGTGCTGACAAAGTGCTTTTCCATTGTCTGCTACACTTTTCCCATCGAGATTAAAATGAATCTGACAGGCATGGATTAGCGGATTCGCTTCAGCCGTCACTGCTGTTCCAAGCTGAGCCCAGGCCAATATCGTCCTCTGAGCCTGAAGCGCTCATATGAATGAAGCGTAATGATGTGAAAGGGAGACTCCATGGCATGTCGAGCCTGCTGACATCATGTCTTCCTAGACCCCCTTATCTTTCACCTCAGCCTCTTAACATGTTATGTCATTTCCCCTCGGTGCGAAGTACTTCCCTTCATTTTGAGATTGTTTGGGTTAAAAACCGAACCAAAGATACGAGAGCCACGAAGCTTGTTCTTTTCTTTTCACGTGGTGACACTGATCGTTTATGGCAGACACATTTTATATTTAACTCGAGTAGTATAGCTGCAGGTGCAAGGTAGTTGTTCTTTTGCATTTTAAAATCCCCTTTTACAAATGTGATTTTCTAATAAAGTTCAAATAGCTTGTAACTGAGTTAGCATGCACTGGTATAAACACAGTACGGAGGTGTCAGGAAGACAAAGGAGTGGCAACAGCAAGAGGAATCTTGTAAGATTATGTGCCGGATAGTATTCAGTTGTGTTGCTGCATTGATTGCAGAGGAGTGGATCTCAAATCATTCTTCCTGATTACACTGTGATCATATTCTCCTCACTCCTGTTGTTCATTTGCCGTTTTTTTTGTTTGTTTTTGTTTTGTTCCAAGAGCCTTTCATGGAAGGCTATATGGATATATTTTCATTGCACTGCGTTGTTAATTCACCAGTTAGACAGCAACTATGCTTGTGCTTTTCAATTAGTCCAAGCATTAATTATTAATTACCCAGAATCCTATTGGGCTGAAGGTGTTGCTTAATCTTTATATAGTAGCAGTAGTAGAAAGAGTGTGTAGTAGTATTAGGGAATAGTAGTACTAGGAGTAGTATTAACAGTTGGAGTATTGGGAGTAATAGTAGTATTGATAGTAGAACTGGCAGCAGTAGGAGTATTAATAGTGGGAGTATTAGGACTAGTAGTATTAACAGTTGGAGTATAAGGAGTAATAGTAGTATTGATAGTAGAACTGGCAGCAGTATGAGTATTAATAGTTGGGAGTATTAGGACTAGTAGTATTAACAGTAGGAGTAATAGAAGCATTAATAGTAGAACTGGCAGCAGTAGGAGTATTAATAGTTGGGAGTATTAGGACTAGTAGTATTAACAGTAGGAGTAATAGAAGCATTAACAGTAGGAGCATTACTAGTGGGAGAAGTAGCAACAGTAGTATTAATATAGGGAGAAGTACCAGTAGTAGTATTAATGGTGGTGGTAGTAATAGTTGGCGCATTAATTGCAGTAGCAATGTTAATAGTAGGATTATAAAGAGTACTAGTAGTATTAACAGTAAGAGTATTAGCAATAGCCGTATTGATAGTCAGATTCATAGTATCGGTAGTTGGAATATTAATAGCAGCAGTAGTAGTATTAATAGTAGAAGAAAGTGATATTAATAGTGGGAGTAGTAGTAATATTAATAGTAGAACTATTAGTCATAGTAGTAGTGTTAATACTGGTAGTATGAGTAGTAGCAATAACAGTATCAGTATTAATAGTAATCCCATCCAGGGTGTATCCCTGCCTAATGCCCTGTGTTCCTGGGATAGCTGATCAGGATAAAGTGCTTCATGAACATGAGTGACTGAGTATTAGTAGTAGTATTTAGTAGTATAGCAGCAGTAGTAGAAGTAGTAGTACCGGTATTGTTAAAAGTAGTAACGGGTTTTTTGTAGTAGCAGCTTAGTATGATTAGTAGTAGTACCAGCATTAGTATTATTAGCAGTTATATTACTAGTAGTAGTCAATGTAATGATATTAGTAATACTAATAATGTCAGTAGTATTAGTAGTAGTGTTAACTGTGTTAAGTAGTAGTTTTATTAGTATTGGTAGTAGCAGTAATTAATAGTAATAGGAAACTCAAGTCCCAATGAATAAAACAAGCAAATATCCTGAACTGTACACTATAAGCAGCAGATCTGAATATTAATGAACACACCATATTCTAACCTTTATAAATCTACACATTAACGTATTACCCAAAGAGGAAAGGAAACCATCATCATCATCATCGTCATCGTTCCAGTCTGTAATAAACCGTGCGCGTACACAGCTTCCTCGCCTGGGGCTGCTTAATTAAAGACTCCCTCCAGACCTGCTTACGGCCTTGTTTGTGATTGTCTTTCGCTTTACCTGGCAATTTCATGGCATTTACTGATAAATATTAATAAACTGACATGTGGCTGCTGCTCGAATATCCCCTTCCCTCTAGCCACTAATCACTCCTTACCAGTACAAGCCTACATCATTTTCTGGAACAGGGTGAAACACAAGCCTTCTGCTCTCCTCATATTTATTTTCTGCCCCGGGTAGCCGATCTCCACAGGCAGTCTTCAGCAGAATTAGTTATTTTCTGCAATGCATTACATTTTAGCCATACATATTCCCAGAAATCCTGAGCTCGGATTCTTCTTCCGACTGGCAGGTGACGGAGCCACTGCGGATCGGTCGCTCACCGAGAGAATTCCCTACTCAGCGAAGAACGGATTTCTCTAAAACGTGCACAAACGTGAATTTAGAAGTTGTTCAAAAAAAAAAAAAAAGCTTGCTTTTTTTAGACAATAACCAAGAAGATCTCAGTCGTCTTCTTTAAGTCCAGTGGATTTGTCTGAGCGTAAAAGAGAATTAATCATGGGCGAAAGTCAATCGCGCTGCCAAAGAAGCCCCAAGCTGTGCATCGGTGCAGGAGGTCTCCATTGATCACCAAGTGTCGATCAAAGTGCAAAGCCATTTGGGTTTTCAGCTCCTCTCCGGAGACTCACTGCCACTTCTCATCACTGAGCAGGATTTTCCGCAAAGTCCTCGGCATGGGGGTGAAAGAACCGGTGGCACAAGGAGAAAACCGTTAAGGTTCATCGATAGCACACGGAGCCAGGGGTTTCAGTTGAGCTCGGACTGTTATTGTATTGAGCGGCTGGACTGGGGTAAATTGTGATTAATGGGACTCGTACGGGTTGTGTGTAACTGCATTCCTTCCATGGTGCCTTCCTTATTTTCAGGTGCATTTCTGAGGCCAGGTTTAATGGAAGTCCCAAAATACCTGAGCGATGCTGAAAATGCAACCTCTATATCTAAAGCTGCAGTAGAGAAGTGGTTTAAACTTTCAAATTTAGGAAGCTGGATAGAACAAAACACACTCTAACACACACACACACACACGCACACGTACACATGAAGTGCTCTGGAAAATGTCAGTAGTATTCTAAATGCCACTGATTAATTTTCAGTCACACAATCGCCTCCATCATTATTCATGCGTTTCAATTTTCAATGCATAACAACAGAATGATATAAAAAAAAAAAAAGCATCAATAAAAACACAAAAGCATGAAAGGAGTAAAACGCAGACTGGAGGGTCTATCGCATTTCAATGCAATTTAATAAGTCCAGGCTTGGTGCAATACCACACAGGACATCCATTGAGTATAACTCTTAAAAAAAACCCAGCCTACTTCAAACAGCATCATTCAGTTGCCTGCCTTTGAGTCCGGGGGAAAAGAAAGAACTCAGAAAACTTACCTTAGTATTTATTTTCCCCTTTAAACAAATGAGTGCTGTTATATTAAAATAATCAGTGATGAAGCGGAGTTGCTGTTACCTCCCCGAAGGGAATTATCCTGTAACGGCGCGTTAGGACGAGGGCGTTAACGTGAACCTGTGGTTTGCAGTCAGATTTGAGAATTCATCAACGTGGTGGTATAAATCAGGTTTATTGATCAAGCGTTAGGTGACAGATAACAAATGGTTCCGTCAATACAACTGGTTCAAGAGTTCATTTCGAATAAACACTGTTTGAGATCTGAATCAGAGGGATTATCATTCAAGCTTCTGAGTTTTACAGATGGTGCGTCGAGGCCTGGGTTTCCTTTCAGTCTGGCAAGAGACAGGTTTTTTAAAATGGAAATGCAAGTAATGGACAATCAATAGCAGATCATTTTCCCAGGGAGGTAACAGTAACTCCACGTAGTGCTGAGCGACTGTCGGTTAACGCTTTTCCTGACGGTTTATGGGACTCTAACTTGCCAGAAGGTGTGTTTCAGCAGAGAAACCTGCATTATGGTAATTAAAACACGTTCGATACGGGTTATGACAACCAAGGACGTGCACTTACACTGTGGTCAATAATGCTGAAGTAGCCCTGCAGAGGTGGAGGCGCTTTGCGCGGTTTCTGGGTGGATGCAGGAGAAGAACTTCCAGCTCTGCCGTCGTTGCTGCTGTTGCTGTTGTTATTGACGTTGTATATGAAGAACAAGCTGGTGCACATGGTGATGGCCAGAAACACGGCGGCTCCGTGGCGCTGGGGGACACGAAATGAAATCATTTCCTATTAGCAAAACCCTATTTTCTCCCAGTTTGTTCCCGCCCACTAGCTACTATGTTATTTACCGCCTACTAACACACGACAAGAGCTAGCGTATGCGTTCTCGAAGAAGCTACTAGATCTTTTCAAACAGTTGTTCGTGCAGAATCTCAGGGCGGCTGAACACACTCGAAGGAAAGCGCTATCCACCCTCTTCTACATACATGCGCTAACAGGCTCTAATTTGGCGGGAGTGATGGCCAAGCTTAGCAGCATCCCATGACGCTACTTCCTGTCTCAGTTTACATTCTGAAATTGGTCTGGAAGAGTCAAATGGCGAAATCTACACAGTTTTTTGGAACATCGATACATTATCACAAAATACCGTGATACTCAAGTGTATCGATATCTTCCTACACGCCTAGATGACAGGGTGGACACCTTTTTATGGTGCCAGGATGGAGCCATTGTAATCTTCTCGAACAGCTCTCCAAATGTCTGATTTTTATATTCTCGAATTAATATACGATGTACTACCGGGTGTTATTGTAGCATTGTCCCAATTCTCACTGGAGAGTCATTTTCCTGTGACAGTTCACTATAATGCACCAATTCACTCCTTCCTTTCAGCCGGAAACAAAAAAATGTCCATCAGCGTTTGTTAAGAAGGTATTAAAATGAGTGTTCTTTCTCGTGTGGTATAAATTAACGCACCACTCACTGAGCTGCATTTTGGTCAAATGCAGACGTTGTAGCAGTGACTAGCATTGTTTAAATAGCGGCCTATACGATACAAAGTGTCCCGACAATAAATCAAAGTCCAAACAATATCTAATTACGAAGTTTAAATATGTTTTAAATATTGTACCTTTAAGGCAGTGGTAGAGTTGTTTCATGACAGTGTTTGATTTCAGATGTGCCACTTATTGTTGCGGCAATTCCCAGAAAATACAAAAAAAACCATGCCAGAGCTTAAAAATGAGACTTCCATCCACAGACAAAAGGCTACAAACTGTAAATGTCCTTGTCACTGGTGTGATACAGTCAAGGATTTGTCTGTTGTACCTGTATCACTGTGATTAAAGGTACATAACTGGAACCACATTTTAATTAGGATTTAGTGTAGTACACCCCAATGACAAGAAAAGGTACAGATTATCACTCATACAGACAACCTTAAAACACATGCAATAAGTTAAAAAAAAAACAGCAAAACTACATGACAGGTAGGTTACCGGTTGCACTTCCTGTAATTCAGTTCACGTGCAGTGAAATTATTTCATTTTACATTAGACTGCACTATGGGAAGTTCACTATAAATACTGAAATATAATATTTATAAGTAAGAGTTGCAGTAAATGTATATCATGCACAATGCTGTCCATGCAATTTGACGTACTTCGTCCCATAGCAGTGCGCGAGCGCGCGTGCAGTGGATAAAGTAAAGTGTGTAAGTGTCGCTGAGGTGCGGTTCTATTGTTCAATGCGCTCTGAGTTACAGTTCCACCCGCGGTGCCAAGACCCGCACCGAACCCCGCACCGACCACGCGAACAGGTTTTAATTTTAAAGTGCACAGAGAGGAAATATTACCGTCGCTGTCCTCATTTTGCTGCAGTGTTTCCCCGCGAGCGGCGCATCCAGCTCCACTTTGTTCCGAAAACAATGCACGGGATTATGTTGAGACCCAGAGCACCATCATCATCATCATCATCTCTCTCTCTCGCTCGCTCGCGCTGTTTCAGCACCTCGGTGAGATTACGATACGTGCGCGCGCGTGTGTGCGAATATATGTGTGCGCTCGCGCGCGCGTGTGCATGTGTGTGTGTGTGCGCTCGCGCCTCTGCCTCACTTCTCATCCTTCACTGGAGCTCGAGCAGTAAGCAGATGTTGCCCCGCTTCATGGTCTCAAAGCCCGTTGAGTTAAATACACAGGCTTTATAGTATTCCTGTAACAGTAAAATTTTGTACTAAAAAATGTATTTATTAAACTTTTTTTAAACACCTCGTTCAGACCTACAAAATGAAAGTCTAACAAATCTACGCTGGGGTAACACTTTACAGTTTTACTTTTTCGACTCCTAGTTTTCTACATCTTTACCTCAGAGTCAGGAATTAGCCCTTTGCACTGTTTTTGCTCTCGTGTCATGGAACGATCTGGAAAAACTCGCGTTACGTCCAATAGGATGCGTCGAAATTGATCACGTGACTGATTCATAAGCATTCAAATATATCACAATGTTTTTTGGTTATAAATATGAAATGGAGTTCAAAAGTGACAGGAAAGGAAAGAGAAAGAAAAAATAAACGAGCACACCAAAGCTTTCATTATTTTTTATCATTTTTTGTAGTATCTAGTCCTTCTGGTACCTCAACAGTTTCTGGTTGTTAATTGGTAAACGATTATAATTCAATTGCCAAAGGCTATTATTATTTAAGCAATATCACATTTGAGGTTGTTCTGTTGTATTGAATATCAGGACAGCTGTGAGTCGGTTATAGCTAATCACAACCCTGCTGATATTCAGTACAACAACACTACCTGGAGTGTGATATTGCTTTTATACAGCAGGTCTATAAACAAGAAATGAACATGGAGTAAATGACATTATGGACGCAATGTGGCCAAACGTTCTGTTTTTGTTCCGCAAGCGGAAACAGATCCCGAAGAAGCCACACTCACGTTACGGCCTGTGTAGGAGAAATTTTACTCCATATCTTATGTATTTTATCCCATTTCGTATACCCCATCTGGTTATAATCGGGTTTTA
>JAQQZX010000001.1:22619816-22649192 GCA_030068355.1 Notoglanidium maculatum | reverse complement strand
TGGTGGACTGGCGACCTGCCCAGGGTGTACCCCGCCTCTCGCCCGAAGATGCTGGGATTGGCTCCAGCTTCCCCACGTGACCCAGACGGATAAAGCGGTGTAGATAATGGATGGACAGTAAATCATCATTTCTAGTCTTACACATTATTAAGACATTTGTTTTGGTGGAATGGGTTCTGCAAATTTTATACATGCTTGTTGGTTGTACTAATTTGCACACATGCAAATATGGCTGCATGTATACTTTACTTCAACTTATTAAAAATGTTTAATTAAAAAAACAAATTTTTACACACAAACTTGTAAAGATGTACATCAGGTACAGCATCGGACTGGTACGGAGAGCTGCTGATCTTCAGGAGCATGGGCATGGCTTCGTAAAGAAAAAGGCTGTATCGTTAACCGCCCCTCCTTTTTGTTCTATACACAAACAAGAACAAATCCAAGCTGTCATCTATGTCGTACTGTGTGGATCTGTGTGTGAGCGCTCACGTTGCAGCTTGACTGATTTTAGTAAAAAGTGCAGCCTCTGTTGATGCAGCGTCAGCTTCTGGAGAAAACAAGACAATCTGAGCTTTCCTTATTGAGAAGCCTTTAATGTCAGCCAAGTGTTTTTGTGTTCCTGCCAAATCTCAGAGTCTCACTGATCGAAGCCAAAATGTGTGTGGGGAGAAAAAAAACGTGCTTTTTGCCCGAAGCTTGCTCAGAGGAGAGAAGTGTGGGTCTGGAGGATGATGTATTCACTAGAGCACAATGCGATCCAACCTGCACCAATCATCAGACCAGTCAATATTATTGCTACTGTTTATGAAATAGGTCTGTGGTTTGTATGGAGGAGGCTCAGAGATCCTTTCCTACAGGAAGAGGATCTCCAAAAATAACATATTCTTGGGGGTGCCAATAATTTTGAAACTAGCATTTTGCAGAAACTGTTGAACTAGACTACATCCCAGTAGGATTAATTTTATTTTATATAATATTTTAGCATATGTGCTTGAAGGGTGCCAATAATTATGAAGATGAGTTAGCCGATATTACACTCCTTATTTAATAAAGTAGATACACTGTTACCACGGTGATAGCCATAATTGTTATGAATGTGATAGCCAGGCATCTATAGATAGATAGTGTAAGAAATAAATCCGCCCTACAACGTGCACGTCTCCGATACACCTCGGTGTGCGTTTTGCTCTGAATAAAAACTCATTTAAATTCCAATGCCGAAAAGCAAAAAAAAGAGAAGTGTTATTAGATTTTGAGTATATTCATAGTTTATCCTCTTTCGAGAGCACTCCGTCTCATGTGCTTTTTTTTTTTTTGAGTACTAGATCAGTCAGACGCCCCTCAGGAGATAATAGACGCAACGATTTTGGATGAGAATCAGCATTTGGTGGCGAGAGAAGTGTTTCGAGAAAAAAAAAATTCAGTGGAAAAGTTTTTGGAGACATCTTTCTGCAGCATGATGGACGTGCGTCTCGCCAGCCCATCGCACCGTGCTGGGTGTAGTACGAAATGGATGATGTGAAATTTGTGAGCTGGAGGTGTGTAAAATCAGCTCAGGTTCGGATAAAAAAATACAAATAATAAAACCAGGGAAAGCGCTGACTCATCATTCTACACCATTCACACCTGTCACTTATTGTTAAAAATAATCAGAAATTTATTCACTATTAGATTGTCCTGAAATTCCCACATTTCTGCAATTACTATTATTCCCAGGGGTGTTGTATCCTTTATAGTATGCGACAGTATTAATAATTAAAGATATAAGATTTAAGATGCAATGATAAAATGTATAAACCAGTCAACACCAGAGGAAAGCGCTATCCACCCTCTTCAACATACTTGATCCTTGACTGGCTAGTGTTGCTGTGATTGACAGGGGGAACAGAGTATGCCCCTCCCACCCACAGAGCACAGGCGACTTTTCTGTGGTGAACGATTTCCTGTAGATTCTACCTACTCTACAAATATAAATAATATGTCAGTCTAGATATAATAATGATAAAGACAACATGCATTAACATTAATAACATGTTATATAATAATAGCTAACAAGTAAAACTAAAAAATCTAGCACCTTAAAAGATTCTTTGTTTTATCCGTCTATAGCGAGGTCCCTACAATAGACAGTTATAAAAGAGGTTCCATGAAGAACCACATGAAATCTAGAACCATTAACCATCCATAGAACCCTTTATGAGGTCGGTTTTACGATGTCCTTATAGCTGCGACTTAAGCTCATGAGCTGAATCCTGTTAAGAGAAATGTCTTATGGGTCATAAAGTAAGATAAAGCATTTTAAAATATAACATCCCGAAGTTTTATGTTACGAGGAGAGTTTACGTTCTTATCTTTAAAAGGCTATTAAAACGAATTTAAGTACAAGTACATCCTCTACTTCATCAAAGATACTGCAGTAGAGGGAGATTTCCAAGCAGCAATAATCCTGATTTGTGTTATTAGAGAACTGCTGGAAGAAGACATTACACATTCTCTGAAATCACAGCATGCTGAAGGATTATCAAGCCTCTTTAAAAAAAGAAAAAGAAAAAGAAAAGACAAGGAAAAAAGTGTTCCTCGGCATTGCCAACTCTGCAAGAAAAGTGCTGGAGTCGTGCTTTCTGAAATGCTGTCTGGTTTTTTTTTTTCCTTTCTAATTTGGAGGATATCGCAGCGCCTGAGATCATTAGGGTGAAAAAAAAAAGAAAATCACTAATGTACACCGCACAGTCCTTAATGTAGTGATTTGAAATGATCGTTGCATGCATAAGCAATGTGCGTAGGCAACGTGCGTGTGACCGGAACACCGACCTATAAAATACATCTCTTTAGAATTAGCGATGATAATTACACAGTAATTATTAGCAGATTGTATGCCACTTCACTTCATGCGTAATGGTGTTCAGTAGCGATAAATGGGCTCCAAGTTGTAACCTTTTTTTGACGCATCTCAAAGATACGGCGGATTACCGTCATCTCCAGAGCCATAAATTCTGAGGGGAGCAGATATTCATGTGTGAAAATCAGGGTTCCATCCCATTTGTCATCAGATTCTGGGTAATGAGCGAGGAGGACTGGATGTACTCGCTAATTATACAGAGGACGAACAGGTGGCTAAATCCCCAGCCAAGGTCCCTCTACTCGCGCCGAATTATGAATTAGCCAGCCTCAAATTAGCTGTGGCGCCAAACCGAGACGCGTGGTGCTGCCAACAACAATCAAGAGAGTGATGGAGAAATGGCCTCCGATGGTGCCATGACCCGGGGATTTATCTGTTTTTAAAAAAACCATCAGGTGTAGAAATTCACTGTCACGATGACGCTATAGGTCAGTCACTTATACCAAGAGTGTGTCCAATCAGAAGGCAGCTTTTGCGCACTTGACGTTTGCGTAATGCATCTAAACCGTAATTCAGTTCAATGACGTTTCAACTCTTGCTTCAGGATGTTTACTGGTGTAAATAAGTGGATTGTTTTGTAAACAACTACCAGTTATTTGCTTTTTAATTGAACAGATATTTGTGTTAAGTGGGTAAAGCTAGCTCACGTGGCTAACGTTCAGAATAATTATCACGTTTCTTCACCACACGCATCGCTGTTTATTTCATCCATTACTAATTTGCATATCGGATGTGATATACGGTTCAAGTCATCATAAATTCAGCTAATTTGTAACTGTCTGTCGGTGTTACATCCAGTATGTATTCCCACCTCACACCCAGTGTAACCAGTGTTACTTAGTCACCACAAAGACCTTTCAGTAAAGTCCGTAGACTTGTCGGCCATCTTGGCAACAATCCCGGACGGTTAACAGACTCTGATCCACTGGAAACCAGAAATCCGAAACACAGATTTGAAAATTGTCCATATTTAACAGAGCAAAGTGCCCTACATCTGCACATGCATCACACCACAAACCTCGCAGGCCAGGCATATTTTACTAATATTTCATATTTAAAACATGCTATCGACTTTTCATAATTTCCTCCCTGGTTGACTTTTCAAGGTTGCCACATTTGTTGGTTTTCACACCAAATTGAGCTGGGGCTTAGTTCAAAACCGGTACAATCAGTGTAGTCAGTTTTTACAAAAAACGTAGGCTGGATAGGAATGAAAGCGCATGTGCACGCGTAGACGGCGAATCAACCACTGGGGTCTTTTTTTTTTTCTGTAAAAGGAGCGAGAACCGAGCAGTAATTGCAGTGATTCATATCTGCTCTTTTCACGAGAGGTTAATGAGCCTGCCTTTGAAGCGAAAGATCAGGAAATCATTCTGACATGCTGTCAAAATAGCAGGGGTGAACGTGAAAGAAAATCTAGTACAGATAAGAGAGATTAGGAAGAATTAGATCAAGCCAAACCAGAGCAATGCACTCACTATGGTGACCTTGATTCCCATGCAAGACAGAAGAAACGAGGAAATTGCACCTTCTTGTTCTAGAACCTGTATTCAGCAGCAGATCCTTCCTCATTAGGCTTTTACAGCTTTTTAGGAGTTTACAGTTAAACTGTTTGTGGAAGAGAGGTGTGGAGAAGAACCAGGCGGAAGGTTACATACAGAACCATGGTTCTGCGAGTCAGTAGAGGGCCACCAGGCCACCATCAGGCTGATGAGAATGACCTCAGGATATTTACGCGTGACCCGGGGATTTACACGTGATCTGTAGGGAAATTCCTTATTCTAAAGATCATCCTAAAGATTTCGAAAGCTATAAATAATGTTTGCCTGTTATTTCGTTCTCTGTTATTTTGACCAATGCCGCCAGGAAGCCCCGCCCCCTTCCGCTCCGCCTGCATGGTAAACGAAGAAGATTTTGAGTTCGTTGCAGTGAAATAAAATAAATCAGTGTATGTTTTTGTAACATTAACCTAACATCAGTTGACGATATTTGTTACGGCACCGAAAAAAATATCGTCCGGAATTGGTCAAAAAGAGGAAAAAAGTGTTAATCAATAACATCGATGGTGAAAAAAATAAATGCATAAATAATGGTGAAATAAGCTGAAATGGTGGAAAAGCTCGTTCGGTTTGAAATTCTATCATCGACGTATATTTTTTAAATGCGAACTCACAAGCATCGTACACTTAGTGAGAAATTTCTCGAATGGTTTAGTCCACCCCCTTCAGCCTCAAGCCATCACACTGAGCCACAACACCGGCGTCCAGCCGGTGTAGGGTTTTTTTTTTTTTTTTCTCCAGGTTTTGCTTAGAGCTGATGATTGTCCTGCGCTCCGAGCGCTGCGTTAATTAAATTGCTTCCTGAGGCATGATGGAGCTGGAATTGAGTTTCAGGCGCGGCCGTGCCACCGGGGACTCCCGGCTCCTCACACCCGATCGCTTTCTGCAAACCCACGTTCGCACAAGCCCAACACATTTTTCTCCTCCTTGAGACTGGAAATTAGAAAAAGTTCTTCCGAACAAGAAAAAGGAGAATAAACGGGACCGTATCCGGCGTGATGCGGACATCTGGCCGACGGATTTGCTTTGCTGAACGAGAGACAGCTGCATTCACACTTTGTGCAAATGTGAACTGTTCCGTGGAAACGACTCATCTGCTCAACCTCCTAATTAATGGAGGAATATTGTTTGTTCTCTCACAGTAGTCGGAGATGCTTGATCAGGTGATGCTGTCCCTGTCCAGCGGCAGGGAAACAAATTCTTAACACAAGCAATTACCAAAGATGCCAGTGCTAATTTCATTCCATGACAAGACAATAATGAGGTTTCATTTAGCTTTAAAATCAGATCAGATGATATGAATCCATGTTTTATAGTTACTGTGAAAGTCAACGCTCAGATGTACAAGCTAGCCTGTTATTAGCGATAGTGCTAGCTAGCTAGCCTGTTATTAGCTATAGTGCTAACTAGCTAGCCTGTTATTAGCGATAGTGCTAGCTAGCTAGCCTGTTATTAGTTATAGAGATCATAGCTAGCTAGCTAGAAATAATGCTGCTATCGACTTAATGATTTAAAGTGGGAAGTCTGAATATTCACATTTCTGTCTTCATATATGTAATAATCGAGCCGCCATTGAAGCATGTGTTTTGTTAGCAACAAGTTAGCCTGCTAACATTTTTATCATGGATTAATTACCTCAAAACAGCCAGTGTTAGTAATTTATCCAAATAATCTGTTCATCTTGATGGATCTTAAGTAAACGCTATTATAAATCTGGCGTAACGCTGCATGTTGAAATGACGTCGCGTGCTAACCTCGAGGTTAAAGATGACTTCCCAATGTTCCGAGTAGGAATTCCAAGTGGAGTTGGCATTTTCCAAGTCGAAAAAGAGTCCTGTTCGTTAGCTCTTTCGTAAATGCTAAAAAACAAACTTAGCAATCAAGACGCCGAACCACAGCCTGATCCCAAAATAATCATTTTTGTTCCCCCTTAATAACTTATTAAAATTCGCATTAATCCACTGTCACTTATTAAAATTCAGACCAGAACTTTGTGCTCCGACTTCAAACAGAAACGGCCCTGATTGAAATTGTGGAAGGAACATTTTAGAAAGATACGGACTGAATTCCTAAAATTAGCGCGCCGCATTCTCCCCTAAATCTGCTCTTGAAATCCATATTTTCTGCATTAAAGGTTTAAATGGAAGCTTTACCCCGAGGCACTGCTTTTTAGTGCTTTCACATCTATAAAAACGGCTGGCGCACACTCAATGACAAGGTTTGTGCTATTAAAATGGCCGTCTCTCTGCTTTTCCATTATCCCGTCAGTGTGCGAGATCGCTTAGACAATGCTAAACTGGGAGGCTATAAACTTCCTTTACCTTTTAGCTACATTAGCCTCGTCGCTCCAGGCCAAAACAAAAGAAGCAAACTTCATGATTGATTACATTCGGGGTAGAGTTTCTTTTGTTATGTTATATAACCCTTCCGCAGCAGTGCAAGTACTAAACTCGATTCTGAAGTAGATTGAAATGCTAGCTCACTGTTTTACATTAAAGGCTTCTCAGAAAAGACCCAAGTAATGCTTTTTTTTTAAACCTTCTTGCTTATGCTAGCACTTTTTAATTGATTAAAGGATGACACCTAGTCGTTTTTATCCTTTATAGCGCTTTAGTGATGATTGGGGGAGTTCTGGATAAATATAATCAAAAGAAAACAGCTATAGCCATGAACAGATGTCAGCCTTGAAACAGGATAAAAACCACTTTCCAAGTTGGGGAAACTGAAGAGCTTTTCACATCACATCAGATTCTAAGCAAATATAAAAAAGCATGAGTGCTTGGAAAATATGCTTGGGGTATTTTTTGTTTTTTGATGGCGGTCGAGCTCAGGGTCAGCGCCAAAATGCTGGAAACGGAAATGCAGGAACGAATAATGAAGCCATATGTTATGGTTATTCACTAGCTCTAATCTGCAAAAGAACATTTGCTGCAATAACAAAACAGGTTTATATTAACAACGTGTTCGTCCTAATGCTTTATCGTTTCTATAGTAACAGCTAACCCTGGCACGTTAAAAACGTTTTCTGTAAGACGCAGTTTATTTGACATTCATGGAAGGAGTCTCCAGTGCCAGTACTTTGTAACAGTCAGATGTAAAGCTGTAACTTGCGGTTTACATGACAAACCAGGGTTTTTCTTGGCTTATCAGTGCAAGAGAGAAAAAAGCAAAACAGCAAAAGAAGGACCGAGTTTGTTTCAGAAGACTTTGTGGAGGCACAAGGGCATATGGTCGCTCCATCTGCTCGGCGGAGCACAACGCCATATTTCGTGGAAGCTGCAGGCCGTGTGTTAACAATACATTCACCCTGTATAAGCGGCGGATAATGTAGCCAGCCACGCATCACAGGAGCCGCCGTTCATACCAGACCTGCGCCGTGTAAAGATTTTAAAAAAGTCTACGCTGTTTGCCTGAAAATCCCTGTTTGTGAAAATGAATACAACCGAAGGGCAGGAATTACATTTGTGGAAGCTCAATTTCAACAATATCAATAATCATTCAGTCTTAAAATCAAGAAATTATTGCCATAATATCAAAAAAGGTTTATATTACTAGAGAAAACTTCTAGATTTATCCGAAATTCCAGAAATTTGATAGAACAGATCCTGAGGTAAATTATTTTTTACTATTCATTTTTACATTTTCTGTTTTGCAATTTTGTTTCATATGATAATGACAATAAAGTAAGACCTGAGCAAACCAAACACACTAAACGTTGTGATGAAATTCATCCTTTGCGTGGTTCTAGGGGGCACAAACTTTTGACATCATATATAAATGTGTTAGCATAATATTCGGAAGAAATTTCTTGTACAAAGGACGATTCCCAGACAATGAGTTGATCAGATCATTATTATTGACACTGGTTTAAATTACACAGGGACAGATTTTGTTCACGTTTCTTGGCAAAAAAAAGAAAACCCTCACACGCCCATTTAAAACGAAAAAGCACAAATGATTTACAGAAATTACATTTTCAGAAATGAATTCAGCACGGCGCCGTCGCAAGATCACACAAACACCGGAGAAGCCGAATTTTTTTTTTTTTTTTTTTTAATGTTTAATACATTGACCTTAGTGTTGCTACAGAAACAAATTCCTGAAAGTGTGAACACGTTATTATATCTGGATGGACAAAATAAAACACACATTGTGTCCCAAATGCTGGCTTGATAAATGTGCTTTAACTAGGATTCACTCTAATATTTAAAACTGCGCCAAAGCGAGTGCGTGAACAGACTGAAGTAGATCCATTAAGGTCGAGAAATTTTAATCATCAATTAAGTAGAACTAATTTAAATAACAGTAGTCTGCTAACATTTTTTAAAAAAAGAAGGTAAATATGCTTTCCTAATCTCTCTCTATATATATATATAATAGAATAAGACATCAAATTAAAAAGAAAAAAAGAAAATCAAAAGTAACAAGAAAAAACACTTATTTAACCAATTTCCACTTTTTTTTTTTTTTTTTTTTTTTTTTTTAAAAAATTCCATTAATTATAAAAGTAAATACATAATAATTGTCATTATTTTTATTGACTCGACCTGCTGGAAACCATCAGCCAACCATTGGCTGAAATGATGTTTTAACCAATATAAAACCTGCCAGTTTTGAGAAATTAAACCAATTCCAATAAATGAACTTGGAATGTTTTTCTCTTTAACATGGAATCTACCTTGTAACATATACAGTATAGTATGCTGTTTACGATGCAAAAATTGTGTGAATACCAAAAAAACCCACATGGTCATCCACAATTTGCTAGCAATCATATTTACTAGCTAGTGACTCTTAGCATTTGGGACATGTTAGCATTCTAGCCTACTGGTAGTTGTTTCTTTAACTTCCAGCATTTGGGACACGTACTTGACGCATGAAAGCAAATATTTCCAACACAAACTTCAAGCATACATAAAAAGCACTTGAGATAATAACATTTAAAACAGTGAGGAGCGCTGAACCGTGTGAACATTGACACACTCTTGGCGTATGTACAGCCAGAAACGTTGCAGCCGGACTGTTAAAAGGCATCCTGGGGAGAAAAATGAGGCGGTAAGGAGAGGTTGTTTTTTTTTTCTGAGAGAAAGTCACAAACCGTGACCTGACGTCTGCAAAGAGGGGACTAATACAGAAATGCATCAGAGAGTGAAAAAGTACTGCTTCTGATTCTGGATCAGAATCTTAAATAAGGTCTTTTTCAACACAACATTATTGTTCACCGCCTTTTATATGTCACTTCTACCGTACTGGTACCTTGTAGATCTGCACTCAGTAACTAAAGCTCATCTTTTCTGTGCACAGTATGTATTGAACTATCTGTATCTTCTACTCCAGATGTATACATCATAACCCAACCCAAAAGGGGGTAGGTTTTACTGTCCTGCATGCTGCAGTGTGTGGGGGGATTAGATATGAAGCTCATGGGACAAAGAAATGTCATGTTCATCAATACTGGAGCATGATTCACATTTAGCACTCATTCATTCATTTATCTTCACTAAATGCTTTATCCTGGTCAGGGTCATGGTGGTGGAAATGATTAATTTGTTTATATTCTGGGAAATATAAGGACAGGCAGGAAGAAATTATTATAATAACTGCATAATGGGTGGGATTGATCAAGAATTATACCGGGATTGGTCAGAATTCCTTTGGGAGTGGTTAACATTGGCTAGAATTCTTATGAGAGTATGTGAGATTGATTAGAATTCCTTTGGGATTCAGAATTCCTATATAATTGGTGGGATGGACAGAATTCCTATAGGAGTAGAAGAGATTATCTAGAATTCCTTTGCAACTGGGTGAGATTGGTACTAATCCATATGGGAGTGGCAGGGATTAGGTAGAATTCCTTTGGGACTGGGTAACATCAGAATTCCAATGTGATATTAGTTGGAATTCCTCTGGGATTCAGAATTCCTATGGAATTGGTTGGATTGAAAGAATTCCTATGGGAGTAGGAGAGATTAGATAGAATTCCTTTGGGAGTGGGTGAGATTGGTCAGAATTCCTATGGGAACAGAAGAGATTAGGTCGAATTTCTTTGGGAGTGCATGGGATTGGGCAGGATTCTTATGGGAGGATGTGAAATTGGTTAGAAATCCTTCAGGATTCAGAATTCCTATGGAATTGGTGGGGATGAACAGAATTCCTGTGGGAGTAGAAGAGATTAGGTACAATTCCTTTATAAGTGGGTAGGATTGGTCAGGATTCCTATAGAAGTGGCAGGGATTAGGTAGAATTCTTTTAGGACTGGGGGAGATTGGTCAAAATTCCTATAGAAGTGGCAGGGATTAGGTAGAATTCCTTTAGGACATGGGGAGATTGGTCAGAATTCATAAGTGAGTGGGTGGGATTAGGTAAAATTCCTTTGAGAGCAGGCAAGATTGGTAAGAATTTCAATGGGGATGGCAGGGATTAGGCAGAATTCCTTTAGGAGTGGGTGAGATTGGTCACAATTCCTATGGGAATATGTGAGATTGGTTAGAATTACTTTGGGATTCAGAATTCTGATGGAATTGGTGGGGATGGACAAAATCCCTATGGAAGTAGGGAGGATTAGGAAGAATTCCTTTGGGAGTGGGTGAAATTGGTTAGAATCCCTATGGGAGTAGAGAAAATCAGATCTGTTGGGAGTGGGTTGGAATGGACAGAATTCCTGTGCGAGCCATAGCACGATTGAATAAAACAGTCCTAAATTTCTAGTCAAATCTTCATCAGTGTCAGTTTCTGGCTATGATTTGTGGAGGTATTTAGAAATCCAACACCCAACAGCGCTGATGTACCTCATACACTCATTCCACCACACACACACACACACACACACACACACACACACACACACACAGACGCTAACAATGTGAGTCACTGCTGTGCTTAGAATCAACCCCCAACCAAATAACATCTGTTCCTGCAGTGTTCTCTTTCCACTGATGGACAGGCTCGAAGGGGGCCAAAACATTGTGCACAGCAACAGATGGGCTACATTCAGTAATTACTGACCTACAGAGTGACCTGTATGGCAGGTGTAGCTGATAAAGCGACGACTCGCTGTTGATATGTATGTGGATATCAGTAACGATATTAAACTTGTATCTTCAGTAAACATTAGTCACTCTAGCTATTAAACAACGCTGTGTTATATGCTTTAATATAAATAACTTAATAATATACTGAGATTTAGCTCAGAAAGTCAGAAATGGATTAGTAAAGAAAACAAATGACTGAAAAAGCCAATGTGAATGGTGTGTTTTCTTTTGATCGTAACATGATAATGATCATAACACATGAAAAAAAATCAAATTTCCTGTTTTGCCTGTTTTCCTGTTTTGATAAAATCGAGCAACCCGACAACAGCCATCGTTTGTGCCTTTTGCTTTGCTGATAGAGAGTCGTATCGGCCTGAATCCAACGCTTCAATTAACGCTATACCACCTTTGCACGAGCGTTCTGTCATCAGCTGCATCATTTGCTATGGTGGAGGGTTGAGTCATGGTGACACTGAGGGGTAAAAAACGCTGCTGGTAGAAATTCATCTGCCAGATTTGACAATCTCAAGCTAAAACAAAAATGAAGTAATTTAATAACCGCAAGTGAAAGCCACATGTACAGCACTGCAGGGTTAGCATGAAGATACAGCACTTAGTTAAAGCAGATAACCGTTAGCCTTGAGGTTCAATAAGGAAGAGCTTGTAGGTTGAGTTCACAGTAAACGGGCAATGAATTTCCACCCAAGCAAACAAAAGTACTCACCTGTCCTCCAACAAGAACACTTTCACAAGAACTTTGTTCCTAATTATGTTCTTTCAAAAACATATAAAGGAAATTATTGGCACCCCCCGAAGAACGATTTATAATAAACAAATGTAAACCATGCTTGAAAGCACCATTTTTTCATCATTGTTCTCAATCTCTAGGAACTCTATTGGTAGCCTTGACCATTACCAGCTTCCCTGGAGCACAAATATGAGGACTCACACATGTAAAATCTTTCCATCGCACTGGAAAAAGAGGCAAAAATCTTTCAAAACAAAACAGACAGAAGGTTGGCTTCCGGTAATAGATAGATACAAAAAAAAAACCATACAGAATTTTAATCCTATGTGACCTATGTGAAAGGGTGCCAATAATTATAGAGCTGAAGAAAAGAAAAGAAAATTCCCACATCGCTCGCTGTTTTTAACACACTTAACTGCCTGTACGTTCTTTCCTGTCTCTCATTTCACTGCACAGATATTAACTTATTAATAATTGATCTATGTGAACGCTACACTAACACTTAGCTAAAACGTGGCGTGGGAGGCTAATAGAGAAAACAGGAGGAATTCTGTTCCGTTTGATCATTAGGGCTCATAATCTGTGATGTGTCTAACATGCAAATCCTAGGAATACATGCGATGCATGAAAAGCTACAAATGATTTTTGTCATGAGGTTCTTCACTGGGGTTTGTTGGGTGTTTCATTTTATCCTACCATTTCTTCCCAGAAGTCCAGCAAAATAAGCAACATACACCCAACATACCCACCCAGTTAAATAAACATTCCGCTCACAACCTTCGTATGGAGCTCTAAAACTTAGTCATCCTATGACGAGTGATCCTTTGGGCCATATTTACTAAGAGAAGCGCTACATTACAGCTGATATTTCTGCAAGTGGGCGTGGCTAATAGAGCAGGTCATCTAAACAACTGCTTTGTTCCTGTTAACAGACGAGTTAATTGCCATAATGTTATTATAGTTGATAAAATCGCAGAATTGGCAAGCCACGTCCTTCGAAAAGCAATATAACACTTGTGGACATTGTGTAAAAGGAACATAATCAACAATGGGGCAGCAGAGTTTCTTTTACCACCCTGAAGTTGGTTATTTTCCTATAACAGTATGTTTAGAAGTGTTTTATTCTTCTAACCAATTCGAACCAATCAGCATGGTAAATGGTCCTAGCCTTCTTCCAAGATTCAAAACCTTTCTCAAAAGAAAGATCTCTGAATTAGGAACCATTTACCATGCACAGGAGCTTCAAGGGTTCCCCCAGATGGACCAACCTGATTAACCTGTCAGGAATGATTTATCCCAAAAAGTTCATCCCAGACATTTAAAAAAAAATCCAGAACTTTAAAGCGTCTTCAATTTTCTATCTCTGGGGAAATCCTATGGGTTCTGTTCTAAAGAGTTCTATCCAAAGAACCTTTTTAGAAACATTTTTACTAAGTGAGTACAGAGAGTACTTTGTGGTGTTATTGCACTTGGAGAAAGAAATTCCTATAAATCAGGGGTTCTTAACCTGGGGATTGGAACATGATCCCTGGGGGGTCATCAGAGTGATAAACAAAATCATTTTGATGGGTGAAAGCAAGGTCTGCCTAATGGCACCATCTCAACGCCTGATAGGCTATTGCTGATTATCCTGATTAACTGCTGAACATGCCCATCTGTTGTACCACAGAAGAGAGCGATGGCTGTCCAGGGGTTTACTGGGGGTTGGGACTAGTTACAGAAGTGGGAGTTGCGGGAAAAAGGCTAAGAACCCTTGATAAAATGCATGTTTTTTGTTTTTTAACGCAAAGACTTAGTAAATATGGCCCTTTGTCTCTGGCTACCTTGCTTCCTATGTTTTCATGCCGTTGTGATGAGATTTGTTACTTCAGCTATGGAATTCTCTTGTTGTCCATAAAAACATGCACCACCATAAACATCCTAGCAAGTCTCTCCTCCTTATCATGATAACCCGTTAGACTCACGCTGTAGTCAGCGGCAATCAGGATGGGTTGAGACGATTGTTCTGGCCTGTTCCTGGCTGATTGTTTGTGCATTAAGACAGAGAGTGTTTGGACCAATCAGGCCTCAGTGCTCGAGAGAAGCCGTCGTCCTGCGTTGGTCATGACGGCTGCCATTCGGGGTGACAAAACTTGATGGGGTGTCTCTTGGCCCACTTGGAGAAAACCGTCTTCTCCGTTATGAAGCGGTGGCCACCGTAAGGGGCGCTCTCGTGCAGGATGTACTCAGCACACTCGTCGCGGCTTCCGAGTTCATAATAGTGATACGGCACCTTCTTGTTGCCTTCAGATCTGAGAGCAAGAACGGAAATAGAAAAGTGGTTGACATTGGGATTGTTCTTACATTATGTCACACATGATGCCTCAAGAGAACCAAAGGAACAGTAAGACTTCACTCTTAGGGATAAAAAGTAGAAGTAGGTTCTCTCGGGAAGTGAGTGTTTCCAATAGAGCCCTGATTGATTCAGTGAGAGCGTTGTCCTGGTCAGGGTCATGCTGGATCCGGAGCCTATCCCGGGAATACCTGTTCCAAGTCATACACACACCCTGTATTGGACACAAGTCTGTCACGCTCTCATTCACACCAAGATTTTCGAGTTACCAATTTCGAGTTACCAGTCCACTTGTCAGAATGTTTTTCCCAAGAACCCTTGGAGAACTCCAAGAATCTCCAAAAATCGCAAAAAGGTCTTAATAGCGTAATATAATAAGAATCTATAAATATTTAATTTTGAGTGAGACAGATTTCCATTAGCCTCACACCTCCAGTGCTCAACTAAACAAACCTTGGCTGATCGGCCAAATCCGAGAACCGTTCTTTGGAGCCGGAACACGGTTTACTGTTCCGTAGATTCAGCATTAACCTCTCCTGTAGAGTTATGGCATGCTCTGACTTCTCCATTCCGCTTCACTTTCCCTTTTTTTTCACCTTGGCAAGTGTGCCAGGTCCTGCAAAGTTATAAATGATTTCAATCTCACTCCCCTGCGCCACCCCGGAGCACCTGTTGGATTTCAATTACGGTAAAACCATTTAGGGTCAATTGGTACGACAGCTGAGCAGATCATTTTTAAACAGATGCCTTCCTCCGGCACTGTCTCTGATGGAAATGGAAATGGCTCCGCAGTGGACCACTGTTCCTCCACTGTGCGGCCTTAACTGGCGGCCGAGATGAGATTAGCTATAAAATGAAATTGGCTCGTTGTTTTGGAGCAGGTGGAAATTGCATAATGAATGGCTAATTACAACTATACTAAGCACACCATCTTTAAGGCAATTCAGACCTTGAGCAGTTTGCAGAGAGCAATGAGATGACTGGACTGGGAATTACGCAGCCACGCTGCTCACTAACAGGGTCGGGTGAAGCATGACAGCTTGTTAAAACGGCCGTAATGTGATGGTAAAATAAGATTGATCTTATATCACTAGACATAACTAGGTCAGAGACTTTGGCGTTATACATGCAGCTTGTGTCAGTAAATGGATGTAGGAGCAGGAGAAATAACTTCAGAATGGTCAATGGGGGAATGGGTAAAAAGTGCAGAAAATAAACCCAGCTTTATGGAGATAGGATTCAGCATTGCTTTATTATTGTAACGTCATGTAACTTTATGCAAACATTCCAACGTACAGGCTGGTATTTGACACTGTTCTCAGATCAGGGCTCATTTTTATTTTGCAAATATGCCACGTCATGACAGCTTCCTGTTAGCTTCTGTTCGTCCAAGCACTTGCATAAGGACCAATATTTTTCACATGAAGGCACGGGTTTTATTTAGGTAGCAATTTCAGGAATTCCTATGAATTTTCATGAGATCAGGTTCTTTTAAACAAGCTAACTATAATTACGTTTCTCATCTAAACGTCTTTGTTTACCATCTCCTATGCAAAAAACAATACAGAAAAATCCTGTATTCCTGTAAGAGTGTTTCAGTAACAAATGAAATAAAGGCAGGTTGGACCAATGAGTTATCAGGTATCGGAGGCTGTTCTCTAAGTGTACGTGTATAAGTGAAGGTTAAACGTCGAACTCACTTGCAGTAGGTGTCATTGATCATCCCGTACACACGGATCTCCTTGCACATGTCCATGGCTAAGATGAGGGTGAACCATCCGGTGCTCAGGTACGACCCCGATGTAATCCTGTCAACGCAGAGGGGGAAAAAAATACCCTCGTCAAAGATCACATTCACCTCACGCACGGTGGGTCATGTTGAGTGAAATGAAAGGCAGCAGATGAGGCACATCATCCTGAGTGATGGAGCTACGGTTTAGATTTCAATCCTGCAGAGTAACAGCAGTGCAAACCGACAGAACGCTCGCTTATTATTTTTTACATTAATATTATAGTAATATTTAAAACATGCTTTGTTTTATTTATTTTTTCCTCCACAGCTCCACGCTGAATGAAATAAACAAGGAAAAAATAAAAGACGCATGGTGTACGATATATTTTGACTCGCACGCTGATTTGTCATAGTGCTAGATAACAGATTGTATTGTTTGTTTTGTAAGTGGCGCACTCAGGCTTTCGTTCCCTGCTGCAGCTCTGCGGCCGCGTTTTGGTGCTTCTCGGTGAGTGAGAATGATGGAGACAGGCGCTAGCAGAACGCCCTCTCGGCTTCTCGGCTTGGAAATAAACAGCGGTTGAGGAATGGACTCTGACAGCTACAGCCATGCTCAAAGTAAATAATGCGCCAGGGCTCCATGCTTCACGCGGCGCTTTTCCCTGCCATGCTCCGCAGCCGAAAGCGCCCCAACGCTTTCATATTCCTCTCAACCTCGGGCAATATGGACCGCGCTTTGCATCCTGGACCAGAGCTGCCAATCACTTAGACGGAGTAGTGGTTTCGTGGCTATCAGGGGGAAGTGATGGGAACCTGCGACTCAATCCATTTCGCAGGTGTTTAGCGCGGAACGGCTTGGAAGGTTTCCGCTCTCGTCGCCTCAGTCCTTCAATCCGCCTCACTAAACTGCTATCTAGGCATTGCTGTAGCAGGCATTGTTCAGCGTGAAAGCCGTGCCCGAGGGAACACAATGCCTTTTTAATGGCCCATCTTCTGGCGGGTGGAGCAGCTTAAAAGCATTGATTTTAGAAAGGGCAAAGAAGAAAAAGCTTGAGGTTGAAGCTCTCTACCTTGCTGGATTTCTGAAGACGTTTCTTACTATCATCTCTGATTCCCAGTAACCGTGTGTGTTTAGCTAAAAATGAACCAGGCATGACAGGCAGGAAATTATGTTCCTAACGTTCTTTATTACAACCATGAACGACGTATACGCCATAACGCCTACAGCTGGATTTGTCTCATACAAACACTCAGATATTAAAGTTTTACGTTCAGCGTGATGGTTTTGACGTTCACTGAACTGGGTCCTTCTCAGGCACGTTTTGAAATCACCAGTGAGGGGATAAAAAAGCATAATTATGTCCGTATGACCGGTTCTGAGGTATCAGGACATTTTGCTAATTAGGTTCATTTGTATTTCAGTGTGTAGGTGAATGTGAAAAGAGGGACATTCACATTTCTGATAAAACTCTCTGATGACACATTAATTTACCAAGGTCTGTCCCCATCCTTTTATTATCTTCATGTCCATTATTTAAACTAAATGAAACTTCAGACTGCTTGATGAGTATTGAGCGAAGCGCTCTGGGTCATGCTGTTACAGGAAAATAACCAATCAACGACGAGAAGGTGGGATGAAGCGCGGTTGTTCTACCACGCCAAATATTCCCACGCTGAGTTGATTCTTATCTGTAGTTCTAAAGCGAGATACAGATAATCGAGGCGAGAAACGTCTATATGACCTGTAACACACGCTATCATTTTGAGCGCATTTGTTCACAAACCTGATTCTGGCTTATTTGAAGAGCTTTACTGTTTTCTGATCCAATTCTCAAAATGTCAGCGTTCGTGCTGTGGAGATCAATATTATTATGAAACTGATGCAATAAATATCGACTGGAATCTCTCAAACAGAGGATGATGGGTATATAACTTTCAAGAAAAAGCTGTGCATTCTCTCTCGCTCTCTGATTGTCTTTTCCCTTCCCTTTCATACCAGAACTATAGAACAAAAAATCACTCCCACTCAGTTTGCTCTTGTGCGTGTATGCATATCATCCCGATTAGTTGCAAAAAACAACAGAATATTTTGTAAAACTTTAGTTTGACGCAAACTCAAAAATAAGGATTGGTGACTGATAATAGAATGTTCTGTACTATATATATATATATATATATATATATATATATATATACATACATATACACTCACATACTTGCTCTAAAGTATTGCAGGAAGTTCACGGGAATACAAAAACACAACTCTGAATTTAACGATAAGGGATGCGTGATAAGACCTCGTAATAATTCTCAGACACAACAGGCAAACAAATCAAGAACTAACACGAAACAGGCGCACACAATCAGGTAGTATGCAAGTGACAGGAAAACAGGGAGGACAGAAACCAATACAAATATTACCGCGTGGCTTTTGCTGCCATGGGAACTACAGCGCAAAGGGGGAATCCATGTTAATCCAAGTTAACATTAAACTGCAACCTGATATCAACGTGAACGTGATTTTGTTTCACAGAAATGAACCCTAGCTCCGCCCACAAGAGAACCATGAAGCTGTGACTCTCAATGACCTCCAGCTGGTCAGGTGACATAAATATAAACGTATTATAGAAAAGAATTCCTACAGTATCGAATTACACTGACAAAAACCATTACTACTGTAAATGTACTAATAATACCTAATAATTTTTCATAGTAAATAATTCTAGTCATTTACTCCTGATGAAATAAATGCATTTTTTATACAAAATAAAATGAATAAGAAGGCAATCACTGGTGATTGAACAGAAAGAGAGCTGTTATTATCTTAACATTCACACCTAACAAAAAAAAAGGACACGGTGCCAAAAGGTAATATTTAATATCCCGAGGTTCAGGATGGATATTCGAGCGGTATGATAGATATTGTCTGGAAAAGATGTGAACTTGCAGAAGGTGAGAATCATTTCGGCATTTGTAATTCTCCTCACATGACCTTTTTAGTTATGCCTCCTCCAAAGCACGCTGAGCAACCGCTAAAAAAACTGCATATAAATGATGGAGCCTTTTGAAATGCATTACAAGTAGGCTTTTCCTCCTTTTCAGTTTCTCACCCTGTTCAACCGCAGGTCTTCCATCATCATGCCGCTTTGGAGGAAGAATACAAAACAGCTGAATGTCCGGAGGTTAATGAAGGGCCACGGCGGATGATTACCGAGCCGAGCTTTTATGGGCGGCTTACTGTAATTGTTGCTAAAAATAGGCCAAATATGAGCAAACCGGAGATTAGAGTAAATTCAAAAGTGAGCGTATAGACTGGATTTTCCAACACTGAATTCTAATTAAGACATACACAGTGAATGACAATAAGGCATATCACGGTCACTAACCTTTCAGTGTAGTTTGGAATATCACAATATTGTGTATTATTTTGTTCTTAAATGGTAGGCAACATTTTAACTAACAAAGAACTGTGGTAACGTAGAAGCATATTTCAACATCAACATATATGAAAACAACTTATATATAGGTTATAGCAGCTATAAACAGTCGTTCCCTCTCCCTTGAAGATATGACAATAATAAACACAGCTACCAAGTCTTGTCAAAATGTCAGAAAACTTTGCTCTGACTGTTACAAAGCGCTGACACTGGAGACTCCTTTCATAAATGTTACATAAACGTCTCCTCGAAGAAAATCTCCCCATATGAACCAGTTACACGCTTTTTTAAAATCCGATTACTTTTCAGAGCTGCGGTTCCGGAAAATTAAGAGCTTCTGACCAATCTGAATGGAGAACTCAGCAGTGCTGTGGCATAAAACGATGTCACTCATACACGCTGGTGTAACAATCTGACACCGACGCAAATCACTTTCATAAAATATAGGCATAAAATCTGTGATGGGAAAATGTATTAGTCACATCTCCAACATATTCAGTGGCAAGGACAGGGTTATAAACTCAGGGAGGAAAATGCAGGAAGAGAAAGCGAGCAAGGCTGGGGTAATAAACTTTAAAGCCTCAATTAACAAAATGAATGACATGCATAAAAGACATATTCGCCCACCCTTTACTTACAGCACTTATCTACTCTTACTTATCCTTTATGAATAAGTAAGGTGTGGAATTACGTTGTATAGCCCATCAGTGCTCTGCACAAAGTATTTGCTTCCCCCGTACCATATCCATCAACAGAAAAGGATCACCGCTGAACATTTGGGTGGGAGACATGATGTATCTAGCAGTGTTTAATGGCAAATTAAGACCTCCTAAAAAGTCATGAGAAAGTTTACTGAAATTATGACATAATTACATAATCAAGTTAGTTTCTTTACTGTGATAATAATAATAATCGATGCACTTTTAGGCCTCTGACACCAACACAATTAAAGCTTATGAGTCTTGGGAAGGTTGAGAAGAAACTTTAAAAACCCGCTTCCATTTCGTAACAGATTTTCGACACATCTCAGTGCCTTTAGTTTCTGTCACACTTTCAGTTTCCTAAACCATGACTCCAGCCCAAAGTCCAACCCTAAACCCTCTGCAACCCTATATCTAACCCTAAACCCCAAATTCCATCTTGGGGCACAACCCAAACCCTTTCCAAAGCTAAACCTAACCCTGAAACCAAAACTCCAACCCTAATCCCAATGCTAAACGCTTTCAAACACTAAACCCAATCCTAAACCCATATCAACCTTAAGCCCAACCTTGACATTAACTCTAAACCCTTCCCAAAACCCTCCACCATCACTAATCCCAACCCTCAACCCAATCTAATTCTAGATCTAACCCTAAAACCTCAAGTCCAACTCTAAGCCCAACTCTAAACCCTCTCCAACTCTAGGTCTAACCCTAAAGCCAAAACTCCAACCCTAATCCCAATCCTAAACGCTTTCAAACACGCTTTCAAAGCCCAATCCTAAACCCATATCAACCTTAAGCCCAACCTTGATACTAACCCTAAACCCTTCCCAAAACCCTCCACCAACACTAATCCCAACCCTCAACCCAATCTAATTCTAGATCTAACCCTAAAACCAAAACTCCAACCCTAAGGCCAGTCCTAAACCCTCTCAAACTCTAAACCTAACCCAGACCCATACCAACGTTAAGCCTAATCTTGACACTAACCCTAAGCCATTCCCTAAACCCTCAACCAACACTAATCCCAACCATAAACCCAATCCAACCTTAAACCCAATCCCAACTCTAAGTCAAACCCTCACATAAATCAAACCCTCATGCAAATTAGTATTTGTTATTTGGGATCTTATTAAATAAACATGTGTAATAAGTAATAAGTATGTGCACCATCCTCTAGCCTTCATCGGTGTCAGTTTCTGACTGATAGAACTGCTGTTCAGTCCCAAATTGTGCATACAATCAGTAATTATATACCAATAAAGTGGCCTATATATGATGGATGCAATAATAAAATTGCCAATGAGTGTAGTTACAAGGTAATATACGGTAACCTAATAAACCGGCAGCTCTGTTTATTTGATGTCCAACCATCATTATGATGGCTAAGACTCGCATTGACTGGATGAAAGGATGAGAGCGAGAATCCATTAAGACTGAGTGGGTTTGTGAACCCGTAGCCTCTCTTTGCCCTGTTTGTTGTGCCCTCTTTTCAGCTGGCCTCTAATGCTGCTCTGTGTGTGTATTTAGCCAGATTAATTCCAGACAAACAGTCAGTTGATCTAATTATGACCTAATTACATTTGTCATGTTATATTATATGATATGCAGGTGCGCTCTTCAGCACAGTGGGAAATTGGCCTGATTCAATTAGGCCAAGAGGAAGAGGAGTCCTGGACAGCACTCTCTTTGTGCTAATGTCTATGCTGTACAATAAAAGCACTGAGAGTTTGTCTGTGCGTTTTAAGTGAAACATCCTGAATGTCCTTTTAAATTAAGGTTTGCATCACTTCTACAGATCTATTTAAAGGTTTGGTTCATTTGGCGTTCCACTGAGGAAGCGTGAAAGAGGAACATATCCCCACTCAAACTCAAAGCTAAACCCGACTTAATCCCAAAGCTTAACCCCCAACAATAAACTTAATCATGACTCCAGCGCTACAGCTAATACTGTTTTCATCCCAAATCTTAACCCCCGTACTCAAACTATGAATTTAATCCTGATTCCATCCCAAATCTTAAACCCCAACTACAACTACAAACCAAATCCTGTCTCCATCTTAACGCTTAACCCCCCACTGACCCGTAACCCCTCATTCCAACTCCAACTTTAAACCTAACCCTAAACCCCAACTCCAACCCTAACTTCTACTCCAACCTTATCTTTAAACTTAACCTCAACCCTTTTTTTGAATCCTAAATTCTGCATCAATCCTAACCCCTGCTTAACCCCGACTCCTAGATCAGCCCTACCCCTGCTCCAATCCTAACCTCTTTGTCAACCCTAACCACCTAATCATAAACCATAACTCTAACCACACTTAATTCATTCCTTGATGTATTTATACAGCGCTTCTAACAACGAATGCGGGTTTAGATCCCTAATGAGCAAGCCAGGGATGATAGTGGCAAAGACAAATTCCCTCCGACGACATGAGGAAGAAATCTTGAGTGGAACCAGACTCAAAGGGGAACCCATCCTCGTCTGGGCAACACCAGATTACACAATTATGAGTCATTACTCATTCACAAGTATATACTTTAAAGTCGAACAGTACTGAGTGTATAAGCATCCTCAGTATGAGCATCAGAGACATTTTTCTATTAATGTTTTTAGCCTTGAGTCTATAGTATGCAAATGAAGTCCTCCACGGAATAATGAATATGTCTTGCGTGTAGATTGTTTTCAATAAGTGCAACCTTTACGCTGTCCAAGTGAGACTATCCACAGCAATCTTTAGGGCCTGATATCTATGTGGTACCATCAATAGCAATCTCACAGCCAGCTTTATGCTGTCCATGTAGGGCCAGCTTCTGCAGCAGTAAGTGAATCTCAGGTGAAGGAAGCAGAAGAGAGCATCGGAATGGATCGGGTTGTTTCTCATTAGAGGTACTCTAACTCCTAGCGCAAACCCAACCTTCACTTTAATCCTGACCGTCAACCATATCCAAAGTGCTGGTTCTAAATCCTAAACCAAACCTTTGATCCAATCCTAACCTATTACTTCCACCCTAATTATAAACCATTAACCCCCACACCAACCTTAACCCTTAACCCCTAGTCCAACCATAATTCCCACTTAAATTACAACCCCAACTCCCCAATCAACAACAACACACTTCGAATACCATTCCCAGCTCGAACATCAAATCCTAATCCACATCCCGACCTTAACCACCATTCCCACCTTAATCCTTAACCTTAACACCTTAATCCATCCACAACCCCAGCTGGGACCCTAACTTGTGTAACTTAAAGTTGATCATGATTTATGTAGCTCTAAAGCTCTATAAACACACTGCATCACTTGTTTTACATCGTCTAGGGATGGAAACGCTGCTAGATTGCCTGCTCCTGATTATGTAACAAATGGTTTTGCATCTCTATTACAGTCTAAAATAGTTTTACAGATGAAAGCTAAATATAATAAGGGACTCCCACATGACTTTGTTTAATTCATATTTCCAATGTACTGACAATTAAGCTTGGAGAAAAAAAAAAATGGTTAGCAGAAACTGAGCTCCAGGGCAACGCTTACAATATCTGGAGTGAGTTACTGCATCGTGAGGTCTAACGGGTCAAAAGTTCTCGTGTAGCTGCATGGTAATGTGACAGCATGATTTAAGAGTGCTGTCTGCTGTTATCTACACACAGTTACCCATACTGGCCCCACACACACAGGCTTGCAGCAGACAGTGAACAGCTATATATGCTACATTTCTGCTAACAAAACCTTGCATGCAGGGATCTGTTCTCGATGACAAGAGCAGAGACATTCTGTATACATTTGGAATACTAAAATAGGCCCAGCTATGAGCAAGAGAAAGCAAGAGGTAGCTGTGAGGAAGGAAGACAGAAGAGAAGCCGAGAAACCATAATCCAAGCAAGTGAAATCGCTTTGGGAAACCTTGGAACAATTAAGTTTTAAGGGGTAGAGTTACAGATCGTAGCTTGTTACTTATTCGAGTGGTTCAGAGGACAGGATTAGTGGTTGGAGGACTCATTAGCAGTCCTATGAATTTTGCACGACCAGGTAGGATGAGGTAAGAGAAAATCATGCGTTAATGAGGTGCAGCGAGGTCAGACAGTCAACATCCTTGAGAAATTTGCTGATGAGTTGAATCTAAGGTCAGTCACCTAAGCACTTCAGCAGTTCGTCTTGAGTAGATGATGCAAAATTAAACTTGCGCGAAGTGTCACGTGACCAAATGAGCACGCCAATCATAGCCCAGCCTGTTACACTGACCATAGTTTCTCTCCTTTTTGCATATAATTATATCTTCACAAATCAACATAGCAGGAGATTCAAAGACCATCAAGCTTCCAATGATGAGAGGACAGAAGATAAAAGAACCAGATGTACACATTGGTGAGCATTTGGCTCGTTTTTGAACAGAGGTGGTAGAGGTGAAAGAGGCAAAAATAATGGATGAGACAGATGAGACACTGTACATTTACACTAGAAACCATGTGTAGAAAACAGGCATTTTTTTTTATTAGTTTAAGTATCCAGCTAGCTTCAGGAATACAAAGCTTGGCTTAAGAAGAAATCCGAAAGAATTTGCTAACCCACAATCACAAAGCACATTATTTTATGAAATGTGATATGCATCATGCATTTTTAATACAATGGTTCTCTTGGTTTCAAAACGGTACGGCTTGTAGCACATTTCCTTTACCGACCCTGACTTGCTGTAGGCATCTGAGCTGAGCATCTCTGCAGAATATCTACAAGGCCAAAACTTTACAAGAGTGTATCGCTTGTACATGAGTGTTATATCACCACTCCTTCAGAAAGGGCCTTGTTTTGCCATAAAATTTAATCACGCTCCAACAAAATGGGGCACCAAACCTCCCAGCTGAGCTCGAGGAAATCCGTTCATCACCCGCTTTGTTAGGCCTGTCATCACACATATCCATAACACCACCACTCCCAATGAGAATATGGACGTCTGACACCAAGACTAATGGGCTGTCTCTCACACTTTGCCCCTGCAGATCCATGCTGATGGATCGGACGCAGCTTGCCAGATGGAAATGGATATTCTGCCGTATGCTCAGTAGTCTATCTTTGCTTTGACAAGTCGCTCCAAACTTTGATCAGCTAAGAAGTGGATTAAAAAGATAACCAATGCTGCAATTTAAAATAGAACCATGAATTCCTCAGGGTTCGGGTCTTGGTCCACTCCTCTTTATAACATACTATATAAACTTGATCACATAATTCAGCATCATGGCAAGGCTTTTCAGAAATACACTATAAGGCCAAAGGTTTGTGGACACATGATTATTACACTCATATGTACTTGTTGAACATCCTAGTCCAGATTTATTTGCCGTTATAATGAGCTCCACTCTTCTGTTTGGCTTTCCACTAGATGTTGGAGCGTGGCTGTGGGGATTTGTGTTCATTCAGCTACAAGAGCATTAGTAAGCTCAGGCGCTGATGTTGGGATGTCGAGGAGGCTCCAGTTCATTCCAAATGTGTTCAGTGGGGTTGAGATCAGGGCTCTGTGCAGGACATTCCAGTTCTTCCACTCCAACCTTAACCTGAACACCATGTCCTCATGGAGCTGTTTTGTGCACAGGGGCATCGTCATGCTGGAGCAGGCTTTGGCTTCTTAGACATTCACTCACAGACATTCTAGACAATTGTGTGCTTCCAAGTTTCTGGAAACTGAACTCCAATTTTTCTACCAAAACCAAATATGTTAATTCGTCCCAAAACTTAACATAGTATCATCTATCAAGACTAACGGAGTTCTAGTTTCACCAAAGCTTCTTAATACTGCAAGGCATGACTCTATTGATTAATGAATGAATCTTTAGACTATAGACCTTGTAAACTTGAATGTTTGGTGGAACTTCCAGGTGAAAGAATCTTGGAGGAGGAAGTAGTTTAATTTATGTCCTTTAATTATGTCCTGTGCTTTATATTAAGGAAAATTATATTTTGGCACAAGGTGGTCAAGTTGTGACCCCCAATCATTCTCCTCATTCTAACCATCCACATTTGAGTCTTATGGTTTCATGCTCTGATAAATGGTTTCTTATTTCCATGTTCTTAGTTAGGCTATTTGTTAATTCCCTTTCTACCGGTGAACTCTTTGTGTTTCTCAGCACTTTATTCGACAATTTATTCCCCAGAAATTTTACTTCATTAGTGTACATTTAGGTCCTGAGTCTGATTGATCATTTTGGGGGTTGTTTTGAGACTGGATGCGTTCGCATTCACCCTTCCTGACCTGTCAGGGATGAAATAAAGGTGTCTGAGGATTTTCTCTTGTCTGCATGGAAAATGAAACACAGTGCACATTAGCGGTGCCTTGTGGTCAAAGTACAATTAATTAAAAAATCTAATTAATAATAAATTCATTCTGTTCACTGCTTTTTTATGCATATGAATCTGAGACATGTGGATTTTTGTATGAAGTCATAAGTTTCGCTCAATACCTTTCGTTTTTCCTTTAATAGCTACTCAAAGCCGACAAAGTCCTACTGTCGAGGATTCCTCGAAGACGGCTTGATCTTTCCCACTACACGGGTTTGCTTTATGTGAAACACAGCTTGCCAAACAAACGCACACCTTGAAGAGTTTACTCCTAACCCAGTCTGCCATTGTTTCAGGGGATAGCCAAATCATTTTCCCTGCTGATGTCTCCTCGCTGAACACTCCCGTCACAGATGACGGCTTTAAGTCTTTTTTGCTTCTAAAATGTGATCCAAAGCCGAGGCTTTGCCACCAACTGTTCCCCTACGCACCAGGCTGCTCTATTACAACTGATTTATTGTCAATATCACACACACATCTGCTCATCTGTTCATGGCCATGTCGGCTCTCGCACACACACATTTTCCCTGCTGCGGTAAATGTATGTCTCTGCTACATGCTGTCTGTTTCCTTCCACTGCAGAAGATGTCATTAGACAAAAAGTATTCATCTCTAGCTTTTCCGTTGCTGTATTGGCAGCGGGACAAATTTCCCAGATGATAGAACACTGGCCTCAGCTATCACGCTTTTAGCAAAATATTTTTTAGTAATATCTTTCTATTAAAGTGTAAATATTTTCGTACGCCAAACCGAACTCCCATAAAATCTCACAAAATGACAGCTAAACCTCCCAGCAATGCAGCTCAGACACTGTAGAGCATCACACTAACTAACCTGTCCTCCTTTTGGTGGGCGCCATTACTTTTGCATAGTCTTGTTCATCTTGAATATTCCTGCGTGACCTAACTCAATAAATGGCTACAAACTTTTACACCCGACTGTATAGGCTCTTAGGAAATCATGCTGTGTCCATGCGCCCTCTGCCTCCTTTTATTAATATGTCTTTTCCCAGCACACACACACACACACACACACACACACACACACACACACACCCACACCATTGCCGGTTCTAACAATAGACAAATCATCATCAAACTCAGCATTAACTAGATCCCTCTCTCTCTGTCTCTGTGTATTTCCCTCTTCGCCTCCCTCTCTCTATCTCTCATTATCCCTCACTCTATATTTATCTCTCTCTCTACTTCTCACTATCTCTAGCTCTCAGTGTCTGTCTCTCTCTCTCTCTCTCTCTCTGTTTGTCTTTTGGTGTCGGTCTTCCTCTCTATCTCTTTCTGTGTTTTTCTCTCTAACTCTCTCTCTCTCTCTCTCTCTCTCACCTGTCACGGCCCGTCTCCCTCTTGAACATGGCGTCGCAGTAGTTCATGCGCTCGTCGGTGGTGACGTAGATGCGGGCGCTGGGGAAGTCGGCGGCTGCGCGCTGCAGCATGTTGTAGATGAGGCCGTTACCGTCAGGACTCATGTTGCGCCGTGGCCCCCACACCACGTACACGGTGCCGTTGGACGCCGGGCCGAAGAAGTGGTGCGGTTTGTGCAGCAGGAGCGGCACGCTGGTGTGCGAGACCACTCTCAGGTCTGTGCGGTTGCCCACGTCCTTCTCGTAGTTCTGCGTCGGAGCGTTGTTCATCCGCCAAACGCAGGTAGCTTGATCGATCTCGGTGCCCGCGCCACGACCCAGCACCTGCCCCGAGCTCGACACCACGCTGCACACATCACAGCTCAGCTTCAGCAGCTACAGAGAGAGAGAGAATATGTGTAAGAGAAAGACAGATAGAGAGAGAGACAAACATGATAGGCAACCAGACATAGAGAGTGAACGACAGAAAAGAGCGAGAGACAAACAGAGGGTGTAACAGACAGACAGAGAGACAGAGGGAGAGAGATAAAGTGTGAGTGTAGTTTTAAGAGCCGATCAGGTCCGTCTGCAACCTCAAAGATCCTGAAGCTCATGGCCAGAAAAGTGTACATTAAGGCTCAGACACTCTGTGCTCCATGGGTGAGCAGTGTTCATTGCTTGTAAGTCAGTGAGTGTATTTTGAGTGAATTGTGATTAAATGCACAGTTAGCTTCACCCCAGGGGAAGAAACCCTCCGTGGGAAAGTGCACTCGTCCAAGCAGACAGTGAAGCTAATCGTCGGCGGTGCGGGGGCGGAACGGAACGCCGCCACCGCCAGCAAAACCCTCGGCTGTGCCAACTGAGCCGCCGCCCGAGTCGGAGCGTCATATCCATCACTCCGCTCTCTCTGTTTAGGAGGAACTAGGGGACAAGTGCTGATTGCTATTGGACGGGCCCCTCCCTTTAAACGGGGGCTTGTTCTTCCTTGATGCTCGGCCGAACATGCTCGAAAGAGCCGCTGAGTGACAGTGATGGAGGTGTAAAGTGGCACGCTGTCAGAACGTCACGTTTCAGTTAGGAACGGCTCAGAGTCAGGATTACAAGCTACACTGCTGTAGACGGACAAACTCTGACTACAAAAAATTATAATCAGACAGGAACGACGTTTTGATCAGAAGACACACTGGACAAGCTCAAACCTAGCAGCCCATCTGTCTATTTCAGTAACAGATATTATACACA
>JAQQZX010000001.1:22605587-22619716 GCA_030068355.1 Notoglanidium maculatum | reverse complement strand
AATTAAAGTATATATATTTACTTATATAAATTAAACCTTAAGGGATGTGCTGTTACAGGAAAATAATCAGCGATGTAGAGGTTTCGAATAAAGCAGGGATTAATGGCTCCACTGATACGAGGTCTGATACACTTGTATTTCATAGAACATCCACACACACACACACACACACAAAAGTTTCTTAAAACGTTTGAACTTTTCAGCTACTTCCAGGTGAGGGTGAACATTTTCTCCAGAGTGAAGGCTGCTTTCCAAGATCTCTCGCATAACTAAACCTGTTGTACTTTCTAAGCCTCTTAGTGGAGGCAGACAGTCTGTGAACACTCTCCAGTGCCCGCATTAACACACAGCCTCTCCCAGCCCGAGTCCAATCTTCACAGCTCGCTGCACACGATCGATCGGCTCGGCCCTGCCAAAAGCTACATCATCTACATCATCCCCAATACTCTCTACGCTCACGTCTGGCCCGACTCTAAAACGTTTCCCCTGACTTATTGTAAAGCCATGACGTAGTATATTATAAAGGAATATATTAAGATGCAGAAATGATTTCATCGGATGGCCGGAATGCAAAAAAGATTACCCTCAGGGATTTGACTAGGAGCAGGATATGTTCTTTATAGTGAGGTGTATGTAACTGAAAGAAATATTTATGAATTGGTGTAGACTTGCTGTAAATTATTGGCAGCATTATTAATATGAATATAAAACAGCAAGTCTGGAACCGTGATTATTGGATATGTTTTCCATTATTAACCATAAAATTATGATTTTTGCATCAACTCAGTGGTTATGAGCCTTAGCTCTCAAGAAACTGTCCTTTTTATACTTAGGTTCAATGAAATTACCTCTATTTTATATAGAAGTTGTTTTATATATAATATATATATATATTTTAGCAAAATATTAGAATTATTTTAGATGAGATGGGTGACTCAACAAAAATGCAAAACCAAGTTTCTCAGCATGTTTGTAAAGAGTCACACTAACAGAACTGACGCTCGCTCGTTCTCGTTGTTGCCACCTACCATGACTTTAAGCAGGATTGCGCAAAACCTACTGAACCGATTTCCATGAAATTTGGTGGAAAGGTGTAGCATGGGCCAAAGAACAACCCGTTATATTTTGTAGTCATGGGGCGGATCGACGTCGACTTTTGTCCTTGGCGGAGGTCATGCGCTGGAATTCTATTTCTTGTTGCTTTTAACGAATTTGACTAATTTAACACAAATAAAAATATAAACCCATTACACAGTGCTGGTTTGTATAAGTAGATTTGCAGTCATGTTTTCTCTTAAGCTATGGATTTCTTCAACAAAGAGCAATTTAAGAGAATCTCCACAGCAAATAATTCCAAAATTATTCATTTGTATTACGCTGTCACAGACTTTTAACATGTACCTGCTTGGAAAATTGGGTTTTCATATCATACGCCCACCAGAAAACCATAGATCAAATAATTCGGCATCACTTTGGGTAAAACTGCCAAAATACAATTCCAATTTACAAACTACAAAATTTCCTATGAACCTTATCACATTTGGTCATAAATTTTGAAAAGATGGCTGTGTTGTTGCTTAGTTTCATTTCGTTTTCCTTAGCCTTCGTTTTTTTGTCAACGTTAATAGAAAAATCCACCCTGAAATGTTTATATTGAAATAGTTGTGATACGTGTTTAGAATTTAGTACTGTTTGTATCGTGGTAAATTCATCGGCAGACACATCATTTATCCAAAATCCAAAAACAATAAGGTAGGCAAAAGGTCACAACAAAACGGGTAAAAAGTGATGCAAAGAACAAACCAATATCGATACGACAAACGCTCAGCCCTTACAAAAAGTTGGTAAGACTTCGCAAAGAAACTGAGAAGTTAAATAATTAAAACCATTAAGCGAAGCATTAGAGGTCATGCTAACATACTGTGACCTCTGCTGGTTGGGAAGGGGAAGTGTCCTGAGATCCTATTAAAACGCCGCTGCATCACTCTCTTTAGGTAGAGATGATGCAAGGGATGAATCCCGTTGCGCTGTGGTTGAATCAGAAAACCAAAGCGAAATGAAAAAAACAAAGACTGGGCAACAAAAAAAAAGAGAGAGGAGAGAAGACGGATGAATCGCTTTCGTTCTACAAATTCCGACAGCAAGCCACACACAAACCACTGACCTCCTTCAGCTCCTTTATTTATAAATCCCCTCCTGCTACTTATAAATAAATAACTTGTCTAGGGCTGTAGCAAGTGTTTGTGTACACAGCGTGCTTCACTGCGTAGCGCAGCGTACGGTATTTAGAAATGTTAAGTACAATTATATTAAGTAATGAACAATCCTGTCCAGTTCGATGTCAGTAATGTAACAACACGTAGATGTAGCATGTTTCATTTCTGCTCAGCTTGGGTCTCTACAGCTGTAGTACTACTCTTTACACAATTAACTCCGGGATTCTTAATAAAAATCTTAATGTTTATTTTTCATGCGCTACAATCACCGGTCGACATCAATGGGCGACAAAAGTGATCTCGAGGAGGAGAATGGAAAGGCTGGTTCGAACTGACATGAAGGCTACAGGAACTCACACAACAACTCTTTACATCCGTGGTGAGCAGAAAAGCATCTCACAACACATCGACCCTTGATGTAGATGGTCTATTACGGCAAGCCAGCAGTGGCGTTCCACTTCCGTCAGCCTAGAACAGGAATCCGAAAGCTACCAGGAGAATTCCCCTTCATTTCTGTCTTACGAAGCTGCAGTTGAGCTTTAGATTCATTACACTGCTTAAACCCATTAAACACCAGTCATTAACCGGAAACAACTTGTTCGTTTGCGTCTGGCGCTGATCGACGAGGCTTTCACGAAGGTCTAACTTCTCAGAATTTGACACACAGCGGTCTTTTATTCTCCACACTGCAATAAAACGCTATGTTAATGACTAATGCCTTAATTAATGTGAGACACGAGCAGGTTTTACAGTTCAGTACCATAATCGTAAATGTAATCGCCGTTATAATTTATCAAGAGGAGAAAAATCCACTGCTGGTAAAGAGCGAAAGACTATTTTTTGGCTAAACGTTGTCCATCTGGGAATGTAATTCCGCACCGAGAACATAAAGTAATAAGTTAGTGCTGCCGTCGAGATTTTATTAAGACGTTGTAGATAGCAGTGAAGCCCGAGGAGTTAAATAGACTATGGTCTGGCCGGTATTTCATCCAACTGAAGATGTTCATGTCAGTTCATGCCTCAAGTAAGATTCCGTTGTTCTTCCCTGACAAAATGTGTGCAGGCACAGTCATGATATCATGTAATATCAACCAATCTGATCCTAACCCTAACATCGAACAACAGCGTTCTGGCGCTGAAGAGCAGCCGCTCTGTAATGGAAAAACTGGGAGGGAATCGCTAATAAGCCCCGTCTGCTTCGGCTCTGGCACCAGTCTGAGCCGATCAAAGCCACTCCGCTCGAGGCTGGATCGATGTGAAGGGCTCATGAGACGCTCCTGAAAAGTGGCACGCAAAACTCCGCCGTTTTTCTGTCTCCCAGACGAGCTCACGAGCCGATGCACCTGACCGCTCCAGGACACAGCTGAAGCCCGAGACGAGACACGTAGCCACCCTAGAGACTGAGGCCTCACTCTGACAGATTTCATTTTTGCTAAAAATGCGTTTATGGTGCTTTATTCTACCCAGGCTGTTGACTTTACGCTATCTTCCAGATGTCCAAAAGCAGCCTCCTGAATACAAGCCACGTTTTGAGCTTAGGAATTATTAGCTAGCTACATTAATGTGACAATAACTTTTTCTCCTAGCACTCTTCTCTTCTAAAATGATGGACTAGCGGTGTAGTGCGCATCATGTTTATGTCGGTTTGTACGTGCCGTTGCTTCATGCTTTGAGACGAAAATTACAAAGTGTTTCCAGACATCTAACACAAAGAGGTTTGCTCTTTAGTTTGCCGATTATATTCTCCCTGTACATTTGTGCCTTTGAGACTCCTATTTCCATAAACGCCACTGGCACGCCGGAGACTTCAAAGCCGTTTGACGGCCAAACATCATCATGATGAGAATGAGGAAGTGATGAAGTGACACAAAAACGCTCACTACAAGACTACTCGGTAAACAACGTCAGGGGTACTTGTCAGGACTTAGAATGAAGAATTTAAAGGTACAGCAGGATGTCAAGCATGTGTAATTGTTTAATTTTGTTAATCGTGGGCAAATTGCTGTGCTTATAAAAGGAATGAAACACATGGGGATGTGCATGTAAATAACCACCTTATTTGCCCTAAAACGCACTTGAATTCCTTTCATCGTTTTCCGCTTGAAGAAAAAGCTGTAGGGAATTACTGGACCGCCATTTTGAACAAGTGCATAGACAGGAAGACACGTCTCCCGTCTGACAGCTCACGCCAGAAGTCTGAGTCGCTCAACTGGAAGTAATTTAAGATAGAACTGATGTTTTTCTTCACTGTGTGGTGTCCTGTGGCACTCCATGGCCAACACCTTCATCTCTCCGTCCGGGTTCAGTGTAGCGTAGACAATTTACTCTGACAGGCGCGTGTGTGATAAAAGATAAGAGACGCGTAAATAAGATGGGAGGTGGGAGAACGGGAATGGGAATAGCTGCTAAAATCTCTTTTTTTTTGGGATTTACATTAGTGATTCAGCTTGTTACCAGAGTATAATTGCATGTGTTGATTCAGGGCTGAGAGAGAATTCAGGGCTGCGTGCCAAACCCCACAATGCACACTACTACTGTAAGTAGTGTACCTCAATAGTAATGACACCAGTGATGTACTGACATAGTGTTTAGTACAGAGGAATATGGTTTGGGACAAGTCCCAACTGTTCCTGTGCCAACTCTGAGGATGTAATTGAATGCTGCCATTTCTGCAGCATTACTAATATCCTTCTAGTAAAGTCGGTCCACTCAGCAGCCATCTTGGCGATGCTCCCGAGGAGTTATTTTCGGTCCTACAAGACCAGGCTTGAATGAACAGAGACCCATAAACCAGAAACAGATCAACAAGATGATGATTCGGATATGGAGTTTAAAATCCTTGTTAGAAAATGGTACAGAAATGCACTGAAAACGATGGAAAGACGCACATGAGTAGAGTAGAAAGCTTAAAACAGCGCACTACTAATGTGAAATGATACAAATTCCCCAATCTTACTTCTGATAGCTTGCAGCTCCTGCCTGTCACTCTATAGTCAGACGTCTTTCGAGCTTAAAGTTGGATTGCGCTGCCTTTTTGACGTGTCTGAAGAGGTGTACGACAGATTTCCCCTGACACAGCATGTTTACTGAGACAGACAGAGCATAAAGGGTTAAAATAAAAAGCTTTTGACTGTTCTATTTGGTCCTGGGGGGGACAAAAAGCACGCTACCTCTAGTGCTAAGTCCCTGGAGCGCAGTTAAAAGGCATTACCGTTGCTCCCCGATGCTGCTATGAATCACAAATCTGTCTCAGATAATCTCCCCGGTGACCTTGGCAGCTCTCCACGCAGAGACGAGGGCGAGGAGCTGTTATTGTTAATGTTTTTATGTGAATAATTTAATGGATAGAGGGCCAGACGAGGAAAACAATCGGGCATGTTGTTATGAATATGAGCAGCAGATCTCAGAGAGAGAGAGAGAGGGGGAAAAAAAGAGGCCTGAGCCATAGAGATGGCTAACAACACAATATTAATGCTGTGGTGTCACTAGCAGGGGCTCGTAATCCTGTCTGGACGAGTCGGAGTGGTTTTTCATCGCAAAAAGTAATCTATCGTCAAGTGAGGCAAAACAACAGGCCACAATTTTTCTTAAGTACATACAAGCTAGACAATACGACCTGTCTACAAATGACACTCCTCGCAACATGTCCTTGACTCCGTGTGCCTGAGAGGAGCTCAGAGTGGGTGTGTCAGTAATGAAATGTAGGGATCTTTACGTTCATATATGGTAGTCGTCAGGTACAAAGAAACGAGTTTCTGGCATTTGACTATAGTGCGTTCTTCTGCTAGCTAGCGTGAGGATTCCTAACAGGAATTTTAGTCATGTCCTGAGGCCAGCAGGGTAGTGTACCGTAAAGAGTTTCCTACCATAGAGAAAGTCCTACTGATGTTTCTGCTCTGCAATTTCACTCCAATGTGTTTTTATGACACAGCGTGTTTCATAACGCAGTTCAACTCACAATGCAATTCTTTTTTTTATCTGTTTTTAAGGATTTTGTTGATTAAATGTTGCAGCCCTTATATATTTTAAAATTGTGACCCTGCTAATAGCCGATCCTGCGGATAGCACACTTTAAGGTTCTCACCTCCTTCTTGGGTACGCTGACGTAGCCCGGGTGTGGTCGTACCGCTTTGTGTTTCCATGACGACATCCATCGGGAGCTGAAACTCTGTCTCAGCATGGGCTGTAGCCGGAAGTACTGCTTCTCCGAGTAATTCACCCACACCAGGAACAGAGACACGGCCAACACCAGGCTGCTCGCTATCACCCACTTCTTCTGCAGCAGAGAATAAGATCAGGGTTAGAGGCGTCAAACACCAGAGAAATGGGCCTAATGCAAAAGTTTGTGCACCCCGTCATTTTTGAATTTGAACAGAAAAAAAAAAAAAAAACGTCTCTTTGTCAGGTGATATCATGATATCAGATACTGTCAAATATTAATAACCCTGAATATTAAATCGGATTGGCCGGTGCTCCTTTAACCACCTTCTCACTTCAGGATGTTCACTCGAATGCTCGCTACGCCAAAGTTCACATTTTCAGAAGTTCAAAAAAAGCTTTGAAATCGTCTCAGAGCTTGTCTGAGGCTGTCGGCGAATCGGTCTGCGTGTCTCAGATCTCGCACATCAAACGTCTCTCTTCTCAAGGACACTTCAAACGCCGAGCCGCCACGCAAACATACGGCCATTTAGGGCTGGCGAGCAAATATTTTGCACCGTGTTACATCACCGTGTCATTTGGAGTCGCTTCTGGGGGAAAATATTCAGTCATCTTTTGTGCAGCGAAGATAAAAAGATGGCATTTGTGTATATAGGTCAAGGCATTTAAAAAAGAGAGAGAGAGAGAGAGCACTTGAACATCACCGTACAAGTGTACTGATAGCCGGGTGTACAGTGTATCAGGATATTTAGCGCACTTAGTGATAAACTGGGCTGAACTATCATACAGGGTAAGGTCTGCCTTCTCTAAAATGTCATGCTTATGGAATATAGTCCATGCAGATGTCTAATTCACTAACCACTGCTCTTTTTTATCATAATGTTCTCATTTTCTAATATACACGATAATGAGAAAAGAACCATTTTAAGAAGATTCGGAAAAAGTACTGCTTACGAAGTCTGAAAGATTCTTTTGGTCGTGATGTTTTTATGGATACCTTCATAGCTGATGCCTTGTAAACGCTGTCAGTGTCATTAATGTTCGATAACAGGGGACAAAAGCGAGGGATTGAGAAAAACATCCATCTGGCTCGTGCTGTCACTCTCATCTGTTCTCACGGCACGAAAGGGTGAGAAAAAAAAAAGACAAAAAAAAAAAATTCTACGGCTTCGATTTCGATCCGGAGCCACAGATCACAGCAAAATGGCGTGTCAAATCTAGGCGAGGGGGAGTCAATGAGCTTTCACAGACAGGCGACATATCATCCTGCTATCAGTCAGGATAATCGCTGTAGAGGCCCTGCGTTCTGCACAATTTCACCCATTACCGCCTTTTCAGCGAGAGAGGGATCACTGAGAACAAGAGGAAGAAAAAAAAGGGCTCCATGGCACGTCTACAGAACTGCCATTATAGAAAAACAAGTGAAATGTCTAGAACGTCCGAGAATGATCGAAAGAACGAAAACGATGACCGGTTGTAACTTTTCGATCATTTGCTAGCAAGTGGCAACTCCGCCCCCTGGCAACTTTTCTTACAAGATGCGCTTTCAGGATTCTGAAGCTTGTGGCCAGAAAAGTATACAAAAGTTAGCACCAATCGACACGTGTTTGCGTTTATAAGGAAGGCTAATGGTGCAAACGTTCCAAAATGGATGAAAAGAAACATGATCACGTTTTTATTTCGTTTTAATTCCTTTTTGGTGCTTTTCATCTCAACTCCGGGTTTCTCAAGCTGTTTCCAAATGTCCGTAAAAAACAGGGGAAGGCACTTGACACTCTTTAAACGCTTGGAGAATCGAAATGAATTTAAGGAGCCGCGTCGCGTCGCGTCGCGTCCACGTGACAATTCCCAGGGTTCGTTCAGAAGCTGCTCGCACGGCTGTGAGATAACAGGCACCTTTTGAGGAAGCGTTAGCCGAGAGCTCTCCGGCGTGGAAATGACATTAGCAATGCAAAAAAGCGCGCGCTTCCTGCACTCGCGCTCGAACGAGCCGTTAAAAATCCAATTCCGGATAATCACAGAGTCGGGGGGGGGGGATGTTTACCCTGCACTCTTCCTCCTCCTGTTCACCCCTCGCGCTGCAGCACCTCATCATTTCTGCGAGGACATGCTTGTTAGCTTTGCAAAGAGACAAGATGGAGGAATAATGTAAAAGCTCAAGAAGTAATAATGTCAATTCTCACAAGTCAACACCATCCGAACTGGCGCTGAATAACACTTAGCGGTGGTTTGTCTGGACGCGGAAGCCGATGCGAGAGGTAACGTGATAAGGACGTCTAGGAGGAGGAATAATGAAAAGATGAGGATGTTGGTTGAATCTTTAGAGACAAAATCAAGAGAAGCTGAGCTGCTTGTGTGACCCGACTGTACTGTACGCAGCTACGGTTAACTTTAACAACGCAACCTGCGAAGTCACCATTTTCCGTTATTATGTGTTGCTTGAGCTCCACATCATTCCAGATAACTGACATGCGGAACAGGAAACTCCTGAGCTGTAAATCCGTTCATCTCCTAAAGTGTAATCTGTTTGCCTTGTTGACGGTTAATAAATATGAGTCCACTTCCATCTGCTCGGAAAACACCACATCAGTCACTCACTAATGATCAGCTTCGGCCCGTCAGAGCTCCTGCAGTGGCCTGGAAACGATGAGGGTGATACTGCTGCCAGGGTCGAGATCTGCCGTGGAGTTTTCAAGAACCTGAAAATGTGCCACAAACATTGACCAAGTGAGCAAAGCTGGATAAAAAAAACCAAAACGTTTTCTCCAAAATCATCCCATTCTGTTTCTGAGGATGGGTGATGATGAGCGGTGATTACTGACGGCAGAAATACGGTGTGTTCTGGAGATTTAGATGAACACAAAGAAAAGGTCGACTATGGATGTCTTTCTGTATAACATTCTTTAGACATCTTTACTAATAAAGTGGATTGTGGAAACATTCAGTGCTGATCACTCTGTATGTGAAATCCCACACTGCTGTTCCACATATTACCAGCAGATGGCTCCACTCCTAGTCATGGATGAGGATGAGGAGAGTTGTGAGTCTTGATACCTCGCAAAGAGATTTGTTCTGCCTCAGTTGATGCAGAAATTTAAAAAAAGGGGTTCTTCTCAGGGTGAAATGGATAATTAAAGCTTCTTAGCTTAAAAAAAAAAGGTTCTTTCTGACAGGGTCCTACACAGGTAATGGTTATAAATGTAAAGAGTGTAGCCGACATTGCGCCATATTTACGGTGTGTGTCCAATGTGGTGTGTGTGTTCCATCATAGTAATATTGTGTTGTGAGTTCTGAATATTGTGATAATTTGACTATCCGTGCGTATTTAAGCCTCATTAAAACCACTTTAAATGGATTTTTTTTTTCCAGCAGAAAAACCCATAACTGATATATTAGCTGGATTATGCTCCAAGTCTTCGTCGTGACCTGGAAGTGCGCCTGGCTTGGCACTGGCTGAGCTTTCTGGTGTTTCTTTTGCACTGGCTCTGAACCTGGCCATCTGTCCAAGTCAGAAAGAAAACATTTGCACGCGCTCTTTATTCGCTGCGTTTTCTCTTGTTGCTATGTCACGACCCTTTATGATTCGTGGACAGAGACTCCCGTACTCGAACGCTCAGCTGAAAATGACGGTTCAAACCGTTTGGTTACGGATTTGAAGCGCTAATACTGATTACAGAGCTTGTTAACCTAACCAGGCACACAAATGTTAGTGTTCGGTAGCTAATGTGCATTTGTTCTCCGCTGATTGCCGGTTAGCTCGATAAATCTGTCCTGAAATAGCCACAGAAGCTGACAGTGGCTCCACATCCAACGCTGTTGTTTATTCGGACGCACCAGCCATCTGTCGGAGTTAATAATGACTCTGGAGCGAGCGGGATGATTGCATAGACTGTGCGTTGTCTTTTCACGACAAGCCTGTTTTCTTTTGAAACGAAAGGGACATGATCAAATTGTACGTGCTCAATAAAATGTGTTTCTATCAACTGATATAAGCTGAAGAGGAGCGGCATCATCAAAAGAGTCGAATAGCGTCGACCTGAGTGTCGCTCGATCTCAATATTAACACGGTGTCTTTATGGAAGAGTGTCGAGTCATACGAATCCCGTTAGGAGTCTGCACGAAGAACAGCGCTGGGTTCTAACTGTGGGTAATTTTGTATTTAATTTAACGTAATTCGTATATTATTACACTGTTGTGATAGTGGGTTTGATTTAGGGAGGCACGTTTGAGTATCCGTGTCCGTCTCTAATGACATGTTAATGAGATGGTAAGCTGAGAACACGGCCAGTTTCGGTAAGGATGCATGCCAACACACACTCGCGCACACACTGTGCTGAAGCCTTGTCTAATGAAACAGCTCAGGTCAATAAACAGTACTTTGGCGCAAGTTGATTTAACTGTGAACCAGCGATGAGTGACTGCCTGCGTCTGCATCCACGCTGCTCGTGTCACGGATCAGTTCATCCTGATTAACACGCTGCTTCACCGCAGATCCAGTTTCCAATTTCCAGTACAGACAGAAAACATCTGATACCGCGGTGATCGGAAAATATTCTCTCCACTGGACGACTTCTGCTCTTTAGAGATCTTCCTCATGGGGATCTGGAGGGTTAAAGTCTCCCTTCTGTAGATTACTGTTATTGCTGAGAAGAGAAATATTCTTCCTCATTAATCTGGTTAAATTTAGCCCACGACACCTGTGTGGAGATGCGGACAGAGGCGAGCACGAGCGTGTTTAAAATACGTTGCTCTTTATCATCCTGTCCAAATGATCTAATATCTGTCTGGAATTTTTTTTTTTTTCATTCGTTCAGAACCAGAGCGCTTTTTTTTTAAATTTTATTTTATTTATTTTTTTTTACACTTTCTGCTTTATGTATTCGTCACCAAAGCATTAAAAAAGTTTTCAACATGGAAATTCACACAATGATCCTCTTACCTTAAACGTAGCCTGTTAGCTACTGAGTAATGGAAGCTTCTAGAATCCAGTTTAACACTTTTGCACTTAGCAGGTTGTTTTGCAGAACCTTCCTGTATTTGGATCCATCCATATGTCCTTCAGTTTGAACGGGAAAAACATCTCTGCAACATGATACTGCCACCACCATGCTTCACTACAGGGATGGTGTTTGTTGAGGAATGGACAATGTTAAGGTTGCTGGCTAACGCTTATGCTTTCTGGCAAACTTCAGATGTGCTTTGAAGTGCTTTTACTTCAGTAACGGCGTCTTACTCGCCAACCTCCCGTACGGGTGAAAGAATCTCTGGAAAGGTTCCAACAATCGTGCAATTATTAGTAAGGTTTTGCTAGACAATTAGGTGCATTTCTTCACAGGAACCTTTTCAGGAACCTATGTATTCCTCTGGGGTTCTTTCATTGAAATGAGCCTAAGGTTACAGAATCCCTGGAAAAGTTCCAAGGTTTCAGAAAAGGAATTTCCAGTAGAAATAAGCATAAATTTAACTAATCTATGAAAAGGTTCCTGGGTTCCACTAGACCAGCATTAGTGCCTTATTATGTTGCCATACTCTTTACTATGCGCGTATGTGTGGTGGAATGTAACCCATGGCAACCAGTAATTGTGCAAATGTTAGTAAGCTTTGCTAGATTATTAGGTTCATTTCTTGCAGAAATCTTTTCAGGCTATTCCTCAAAGGTTCTTCCAGTAGAAATCAGCCTAAAGGTACTGAATTCCTAGAAAATTCCTCCAGTTGAATTGAGCCTAAAGTTAACAAATTCCTGGAAAAGTTCCTAGAGTCCTGAAAAGGGTTTTCCCAAGAGAAATGAGCATTACCTTATCTACGGAGACGTTCCTGGGTCCCCATACATCAACAGAAATGGCATACTATGTTGTCATACGATTTAGTACAGTAGTAAGTGTGCTGGTGTCTAACCATGGCAACCAGTAAGCTTGAAACTGTTAAGAAGGTTTTTGCTAGACCATATCTACCCAGGAACCTTTTCAGGAAACTATGATGTTCCAACAACTCTAGATGTTCCTCCAGAGGACATGAGCTTAGCGTTACCAAGGAAAAGTTCCAGGGTTCCCAAAATGGTTTCTTGAGTCAAAGAAAGTGTGAAGTTACCACAACTCCTGTAGATGTTCCTGAACAGATTCCTCTGGTGGGAATGAGCCTAAAGTTATCAAATTCCTCTGGGGAAAAAGTCACTTGGGTTGCCTAAAAGGTTCATATGTTCAGTTTCTCCACTACAGGGTTTTTTTTTTTTAGAAACCTTTACAGGGCTGAGTATAACAATGAGCCTAAAGTTGCCGAATCCCCAGGTTCCTGAGAAGGTTCCTGTAGTGGAAATGTAGAGTTGATTCCTTGAAATCTTACTAACATCCCCACGCTCACTGGTTACCATGGTTACATTCCAGCATGCATACTACTGTACTAAACCTCGAAGCTAGTGCACATTCATTCATACACGCATACTTCTTTCTTATTTTATTAATAAGTGTTAAATATCATTAGAGACATATACAGTATGTGGCTGGGTTATTGTTTACAGACAGTAGGTTGTATTTTGGGGGGATGCTTGCCATTTCAGGGGTTTCCAATAATAATAATAATAATAATAATAATAATAATAATAACAGTGATATAATGGTATAACGCTCGTGAAAGCCAGAATGTATTTTAACCCGAGGAAAATTCAGGTCTTGGGCTTGTTTGTACTTGATCATGATATTTGTGAAAGGGCTTTTGGGGATGTCGTAAGGACACAGAGCCGCAGTGTCCATTTTAAACACAGAGCTGTGTATGTGTGAATGAATGGCTTACATTACAGCACACATCGTTATAAAACCGCAGTGTGCGCGCGCGCGCGCGCGTGTGTGCGTGTGCGTGTGCATGTATATATATATTATATTATATTGTATATATATTTCTCCCCTCACCTTACAGATCCAGGCCATTCTGCTCGGCAGGGTACCGTTATGTAGCCCGTGGTGTCGGTGTCGGTGTCGGTGTGTGGGCTTTATGGTGTGAAACACGGCTCCTCTTCCTCTCCTGCAGCTCCCTGGTTACGCCATGAAATCCCGACACTGAGAAGAAACGCACGCATTTTCAACGAGCATTTTAACGTCGCATTACTTCTTTATTTCTATTTTTCTAAATAGCCTCGGATTGACGTCTGCTCCTATTGGTTGGTCAAGCGGGCTCCGCCCCCTCTGGTCACGTGGCTCGCGAGCGTTCTGACTGCTGCATGGATGGCGTGAATGATAACAACAACAACAACAACAACAACAATAATAATAATAATGATAGTCGGTGGTAGTGGAATAGTAGAAGTAGTCGTGTTAATAATTAGTATTAGTATTATTAGTACTAACGCTTTGTAATATTTCACCTGTCAAAATACAGATCAAAACTCTTCACAGTGTGAATAAATGAAATAGGCAAATAATGACCCAACAACATTCTTGTTGTTGCTGCTGCTGTTATTATTATTATTATTATTATTATTATTATTATTATTATTATTATTATAAACCCTCCTTATACACTACCAGTCAAAAGTTTGGACACCCCTTCTACTTTTATTACTTAAAATACACTTCATGTCTTAAAGTAATGATGGACTGTTGTTTCTCTTTACTTAGTTGAGCGGTTGGTGATATAATATGGATTACTCCAGTTGTTCAACAGGACTGTTATAAACAATACTGTATTTTTATCATTTCCCATTTACTATTTACTGTATGTCTCAAATGCATTAAGAAGCAAGAAATGCCACTAATAAGCGTTTAA
>JAQQZX010000001.1:22575377-22605487 GCA_030068355.1 Notoglanidium maculatum | reverse complement strand
TAAAAACAAACTAAAAACTACTTCCAAAAATATTCAGCTTTGATATTAATGCGTTTTTTGGGTTCATTGAGAACATGGTTGTTGTTCAATAATAAAATTATTCCGCAAAAATAAACCTTGCCTAATAATTCTGCACTCCCTGTATTAGGTGTGGAAAAAAAAACATTAAATGTAACTATAAATGGATAAAAAGTGTGGCTTCTTGTACTTTAATGAATAGGAACTCCATTTCATCACATTACCTCATGGTTTATAATTTTCCTATAACAGAACACCCCCCAAGTGTTTCATTCTTTACTTACTACCTAGAACCTGTTTCAGGTTTAGCCAAACTGTTCTTAGATGGGTTCCTAGTAACACTTGTTCTGTAAGTAGCACATTAATAGTCAATGGTATCATGTACTAGCCGTTGAGCAGAAGGAAAATAATGCTCATGCTGAGTTAGCACTTTGGATTAATGTCCAGGTCTAAAAGGGAGATGTCATTCCATGATGGTATAAAACGACTATAATGATCTAGGGATTCCCCAACCACCTGGAAAAATATCTGTAATTGAAGTTTCACTAAAGCAGCTCAGCGTGTCCCGATTTTAGACAGAGGGAAGTAGCACGAGTGTCATTCCTGTGATCCAAAAATTGTTATCCTGTGAGGTTTTACGACTAACAGCCTGGAAATATTTGAGCTGGCTCAAGTAACCTAGGAAAAAAAAAGCAGTTGGTTGTTTTGATTGAAATGTACACTGTTAACCCTTATAAATCAGAGTTTATATATTTGTTAACTGGACCTTTTAATCTCACATATAAACGAAACAGAAATGGACCCAGTACTGAGCCTTGAGGTACTCCTGTAACTTTTAGCTACAGTTAAATAAAGACCTCGAAGACACATCACTCCCCAGGAACAGAAAAGTCAGTAATAACAGAAAGCTTAACATTTTTCCATGCTTAGTTATGCAGTTGCTCACTTTGCTTTAGAATCTGAACCGAAGCACAAGCCACCCCTATTTCCTATAATCGGTCAGAAATAGCAAAAAGATCATCCATCTTGTTGTCCTGTGACAGTGTATACACATTCAGTTGTGTCTTAACCATGTAAACCCTGACCCAACTCATTATTAGGCCTCAGTTATATTTTTGTATTTAGTACATGTTGTCATAGGTCAAGCTGAACTACAGATTCCCACCAGGTTTAAAAAAAGTTTCCACATGGCTGTATAAAATGCCAAGAAGCCATGAAATGCTAAGCACGTTCACGGCATAGCTGATTTACATTTTACATTTACGCCCACAAAACTCCATAAAAGGCAAAAGAGCTGAAATCATGTCTACACTTTCGCATGAATGAGTGTGTGAATGCACCCTGCAGTGGTGTTCCACAGACTGGCCCCAGATCCACCAGCACCCTGACCAGAATAAAGTGCTTATGAGATGAAAGATGAATAAATTTGACAGATGAGTATGTCAGAACTCTCTCTCTTTTTTTCCTTGTAATCGAATGTCTCTGCCAGAGCAAAAAACAGATGCAGAGATGGAGGTTATTCCACCTTCTGCCCTATAAATCCCTTGGCTTTGCTGCACCTGGCATGCCGCTTGTGTTTCATGTATTACCAGTTCTTAGCTCTGTAGTGCATTGAACCACGGTGACACGCCACACATTTTTAAGGCCTGAAGACATGAATAGAAATCCAATGACTTTTCCATGGTAGAAACCCGACGCTGACCCTGAGGAAGGAGGCGTAAGAAATGCAGTACAGAAAAAAGACAGGGAAATTACCTACTTGCAAATTTTCTCCTGAATACCACAAGCAGCAGTTGTTCAAACAATTGCATTTTTCACTTGATTCCCTCTACAAATTCAGACCTAATGTTCTTCGTAGTAAGTAAGTGAAATTGTTCCACACAGCTCACATTTTCATTCTTCAGGGTCAGATTTGGCACTTTGTTGTAGATCCTTTTTCTCTTTCTGCCGAAAATGACATTTTGGTGGAATATTTTGATGTTACTAATAACTAGGACACTTCTTCTCCTCCTATGATCTGCAAATCTGTAACCGCAACCACTTTCAACATCTGGATGTCCAATGGTGTCATCATATTTCTACATTGGCTATGTTTTGTCGCAATTGAACTTTACTGCCATCTACTGGATTTTGGCATTGTTGAGCGCAGACTTCCACCAAGGCCAATTGCTGTAACCTGCAACATTGGCGAAATCGAAACTAATTTCATGGATCCAAAGCAAAATGTATTGGGTTCTTCCTTGACCCATGCTACACCCCGCCACCAGGTTTCACAGAAATCAGTTTGGTAGGTTTTGTGGAACTCTGCTTGAGGTCAAACAAACGAACTAGGCAAGATCAAAACAGGGCAATAGCACTGGCTAAAATACAGCAAATGTGAGCTAAGTGGAAGGGGTGGAACTTGGAGGGATGCCAGTTCATTTCAGGGAGTTCAAAACATCTATACAACTGCCAATCATTCCTGGTGCATATATTGATTGGCTTGTTTGAAAATCTTTTCTTTAGCCTTTTTTTTGTGGGGGTAATAATTTGCAGCAGCGCATGACGATAAGCATGACAAAACGCGTCTGCTAATTCATTTCTTTGCTAACTCGGCTCTATTATCAGGATGCTTTAACGTTACTAAAACCAGCTGCATCTTGTCATAATGAAAATTTCACAATATCGACAATTACATTCACCATACAAGCCCCTGCCAAAACCTTCTGACCAATCAGAATCCAGAATTCAACTGTGCTGTGATGTAAGGTGAGCATTTATTAACACACCAGCTAAATGAGCATTTTATGGTATTTGTGTGTATCCGCAATATTTGTATTCAGCACTAAGTATCCTCAGAGATGATTCAATTTCTTTTTTGCTCCATCGCTGAGTAGCGCGAGTTGAGATAAAGCAAGGACAGGGCCCTGATGCTTGGTTTGAGAGTCGCTGCTTTACAGCCATCTAGTGTTGGTACGCAAAGCTGCAGTGTAAAAACGCCGGTGTGTTACCCAGGATGCCTTAAGCTGGTTATTTATTTGGATTAGAATCTAGTTAAGAAGAGCCAGTTAACAGTGTTAGTCTTCTAACCAATCAGAATCAAGCATTCATATATCAGCACTCTGATATAAGGGGATTTATTAAATCAGTTTATAGAACAACAGAACAATAAAGCAAAATATATTGACAACAGAACAGAACAGGAGGTCAGGGGTCGGCTGTGTTCAGGCGCTGGGAGCGTACTGCATCACCAGTCTATCGAAGTCGTTCTCCTGTGGGCGGGAAAATTTAAAGTAGATTAACGTGTCACAAACGTGCATGCAATCATCATTAACGACAACTGGAAGTCGTTTTCTTTTTTACTGCATTAACGATAAATTTCGTTTACGATTTAGCTTTTAGAGAACTAGGAGTCGCCTCACCTTAGCGAGATAGTCCTTCACAAAAGGATGCGACTTGTGGGCGTCTTTGAGCTGAGACAGATAGCGATTCGTCACCTGTACGGGGGGAAAAGACCAAGACTAAGAGTAGTTTTAAAAAAAATGGCAGGAGAAATATTTAGAAATCTGTATTATTATCTCACGGAGAGGGAAAAGAAAGGACTCACCTCGGGAGGTTTACCCAGGTGCTGCGTTAAGACGATCAGGTTGATGAGTGTTTCGGGATGGCTGCTGTCCTGTGTGTAGCAGTTTCAAACAAGTCAATGAGGGTGGGTTTTTTTTTTTCACACATAGAACGGACTTCGTCTCAGAGTGCCGTTAAGGCTTTACGTACTTTATCCAGGGCGTCCTGCAGGACCGACTCGGCCTCGTCCCATTTGCACTGCGCCATGTGACACGCGGCCTGGCCGTTCAGCAGGATCAGAGTGGGCGTGTATTTATCAGCCATCTCCTGGAAGATGTAGAAGGCGTCCTGCAGCTTCTCTCCTCCCTGTTTAAAACATTTGATGGAGAACGTGATGGCAGAGTGTACCGTGGTGACACCTTTTCGAGAACTTTAAGGTTGAAGACATTTCTTTGACACGTGATCTGAAGGTGTGATACTCACGACGGCGAGGTTCACCCAGGCCGTGGCCAGCTGAGTCAGCGTGGCGTCTTCATCCTGCTCCTGCATCTTCTTCAGCTCCTTCCTGCGCAGGCGAGAACACATCTGCTTAACCTACCGCACTCTGCGTTACTTTCTCGTTTCAAAAAGCGCAACGTCTTCCAAAGCGTATTAGTAGCGGTAGACGTGACACAAAATCCCACCTTGCCATGTCGATTCTGTCCAGCTTGAGAAGGATCTGGACGGTCATCGCCATGCTGATACACAGGAAAATACACACGTAAACACTTACACACATCTATTCACACAAACGTCTACTCCGAGTCAGGTTTGTGACACTGACCACTCGAGGCTGTCGCCCTGGTGCAGCGTGCGCAGCGCAGCGTCCGTGTTCCCCTCGTGCAGGTAGATGGAAGCGGCCATCAGCAGGAAGGTGGTGTTGGACACATCCACGCTCTTACTCATTTTCTTATCCAGCTCGGTCACGATGGCGTCCCTGCGCAGGTGATGTTGACAATCTCGTTAGGATTTTACATCACCGTTCCTTTAACTGCTTGTCTTATTCAATTTAATTTTGTAGATCCGTCTGCAGCTGGGTAACGTGATCTAACCTAGAGTTAGAGGCGCATACGGACCTTTTAGCCTCGCCGGACATGTAATCCGCGAACATCCGCACGGCCTTCAGGTCCTCTGAGGAGCTCGGCTTTATGTCCTCCAGCACCACTCCGTACTTCCTCTGTGGAGGGAAGAGACAGTGTGAGAAGCCGTGACAGTGGAGCCGGGACAAACGCCGTCGTGTTGCGATGTACTGGACGACATGAATCTGTAATAAGTATATTTTTGATACACACGACAACGTCAACCACACACACACACACCTGCGCAATGTACGCTCTGTACAGGAAAAGATCCTTCTCCAGCTCTTTCTCAGGTCCGGAAGTCTGTAAAACACAGCATTCAGGACACTCAGACACGCGCAGTGTACAAAAAGAAGTGTTCACGCGTCAACATGTCATTTATCTTTATTACTAACATGTGATATTAATCTTTATCATGTCATCTTGGGTTATAATCCTCCATCGTCAATATTAACACGTTTAAGGTTAAAATATTTCCCTTAAAAACTGTCCTGGATATGCAGCTCGAATTAACGTTGTGCTCGCTAAAAATCGCGATATCTTAGAATATCGCGATATCTGATTATTGCGGTGTGATACAAAGTGAGATGACAGCTAACGCGTCACAGCTTTCCAATTTAAAAACTGAACATTATCTGCCGCGACATAATAAATAGCTGATTAAAATAATAAACAATTAAAACGTGATAAAGGATAGCTAGCCAATTCCAATCAATGTTAGCTTTGTTAGCCCTGTTAGCTATGAGGCTACCGGTGGACTTCAAGACTAGCAGGCAGCACAACTGCTGGCTGTTTATTTTGATTAAATATGAAATACAAATCCATATACCTTTACTTTCTGAGCCTCGTTAATGCAGTGTTGATAACTTCCGATATAAAAGGCATTTTTCACATCAAACAGCTCATCTACTTCTCCCTGCTGCGACGCCATGTTGCTATAATAGTAATAAATGTTTACCCAGTTCTTTTCCTAGCCGTATTTCGACAAGCTCCGCCTTCTCCGCCTGGATTGGATCATTCTTCAGACTCGCCCGCGGTCCTTTAGTAAGAGAACCAATCATAGTGCTGGAAGTACATACTTCTAACCAATCCTGTGCCAGGGGGCGGGATTTACTGGAATGCGAGTGTTAAACGTAAAATCTGTATACGTCACACAGCCACGTCGTCTAACGTCCTGGCTTCCGCTTTAATGGGACTGGACGCCCTCTAGCGGGTAAATAATGCAATAACGGCGTTGAAAAAGAAATCATTAAAGAAAAGATTATATAAGAAATTATAAAAGAGCTGGAATTATTAAAGAAATTCTTAAAGACTTTAAAGAAATTGTTATAATAACAAATCACCAAATCTTGGATAAAAGTGTAAACATTACAATTCATGTAATCCTCTATCTACAGTTAATCATTTGATGTAGATGTAGAAAAATTATTTTAATGTTAGAAAGGAAAAAAGCAAAAACGTTTAATCTCTGTTTAATTCAGTTGAACACTGTTTCCATTCTTTTGTTTTTCTTTCTTTCCTTCTTAAAAAGTACACCATTTTATTGAAATGGCCAGTCCAGACTCCTGAGATATTCTCCTATTGGTATTTCATCAGCCATTTTGTTTCTAATTTGTTCAAATTCAGTGTAACATGTACACAGCGTATGCATGCACTGGTCACGTGGCATATAGTGATTACTTTTACAGTATTAGCAGTGATTAAGCTGGAAGTGTTGTAAGTTGTATATCAGTGAATGTGAGTAAAACTGCAGGGGGCGCCATTGCTGCTGCATGAATTCACTGAATGATGAATCAGTTCACGATTCTTTAAAAGAATCGGTTCAGGGAAGTGAATCATAAATGATCCGTGCTTACATTTCAGCTCTCTGATCATGAACAGTAGGTGTTATGACGTCAGAATCTTGGCCTTATTTGGTCAAATACTACATGAGGTGTCATTTTTTTAATTTAGAAGACACAGGAAAAGTTACATTAATACGTACGAGTCATAAGTGTATTGGGAAAAATTGTTTATTAAATTTTTTTTTGTTTTTTTTTAATTTTTTAAAATTAATTAACACGGTCAGTTGATTGTGGTCAGTTAATTAGCTATTTCTGATTTGTACTTAACCAAAAAATAGGTCCACTAAAACAAATAAACATATCGCACTTTTCTATTTATGGGAAATGACCTGTAGTGGAGTGAAATCTGTGGCAGCTTTGTTCTCTGGTTCTCTGACGTGCTCAGTAAGTCATGCTACAGTCCAAGCTAATAATGGCACAGCTGTGTTTAAACATGCTCACCACTTATAGACTATATCAGAGCTGTCTGCTATTTGTGACTCAGCCTCACTGTATGATTTATTCCTCCGCGGAGATGAGTTGCAGATTAATGTAGACGATATACAATAAAACTGGAAGCCATTATGGCCAAATTAGTACAACAGAACACACAAATGCTCACAAGTTCCCTTAATAATCAACTACATAGAGTATGTTACATTGGCATAACGTGGCATAAGAATTTACATAGTAGCTATAACGCGATTAGCAGGTATTCACAATGTTGTGAAGCTACATTGCGACAACGTATATACGACTTTAATGTTTCTAGTTGTTACAACGTAAGTAAATACGTTGCCATGACGACATGGCAATGTAGTTTAGATAGCTGCAAGATTTGACAACCTAGGGTAAATGAGATAAATCTCATTTAAAAGTCTAATTTAAATCATAAAATGAACTTTATTACTGATTACAATTTTTAGCCGCCAGTGTCGTTTAAGCGGAAGTGGCTGACCGGAAGTATTAATCCGGGTTTACGCGGACCAATTTTTTTTGGAATGATTTAAAGACGTTTTTCTCAAATATGAAGTGTAGCTAAATTTGTTGAGATGTCGTGGTGTGTGTGTGCAGTGTCCCGCTCCGAGACGCAGCTTAGAAGTCGAATTAACACCTCGAGCAGCGTGATGCGGTTGCTAGGTAACCGTGTTCACGCGCTGCTTCACGCGGCGTTCACTTGGCGTGTTTGACAAGTTTGAATCTAACGGTTAGCGGCATTTACCGCATGAGACAATGTCACTACTACAACAATAATACATGATAAAAGCTGATCTAATTCGTCCTACGTTTCAATTCTCCACCTGTTTTGAGGTTTCAACTCATAAGATTGAGCGCGCGATGACATTTTCACATTGATGGATTAGCATTTCATTTGATGGTCGCGCACGCACACTATGAACCTCCTGAGGTTAACCCATCAAGACGATAAACTAATCCCAAGACAGACAACTATTTCTCTCTTCTTCTCTTTTCATGCCAGTGCATCCATCTGTTCTTGCAGAACGCACAGTGATGCATAGTGTAAACCCAAAATGACAAATGAAACACTGTACGTCTTTATGAAACTTGCAGGCAGACATAAACGAGGACCACGTATTACATAGCTTAAAAAAAAATCAGTTTGGAAACCTGATCTGGATTATTCGTTTGTATTTGGACTGGCCTTGCGTCAGTCATCGTATAGCCACGCCCCCAACGCCTGTCCACATGATCATAAATCACTATAAGAAGTTGCGTGTTTACAGAGTTGTGACTCGGCTTGCTAAATAATAAAGATTGATCAGAATGTGGGTTCTTGTTCGGGAACCAGTTAGCCAGCACCAGCGAACACCACTCGTCTTTCCTCTTCCTTTCTTTTTCTTTGTCGTCATTCCGGCGCTTCCTTCCGGATTCACACTGCACGCGAAACGTGCAAGGCGCTCTCTTGAGGTTTGTCCGTTCTGGGCTACCGTTGCGTCGCAACGCGGCGGCTCCGTAGAGGCGGGCCATGTTCCGTATCCCTGTGTGGATAGAAAGGGCTCGTTCTAAGCTCACGGAAACGCAACGATTTGTACGTAACGAAAACATGTTAGTGAATATTATATTCCGTTTCTGCTAATAGATCCTCTTAAATCCTACATAGCGGACCTTTAACGTTTTGTAAGCCACGCCCCTTCTGTACCACTGGAATGATGTGACCAATCAGCATCCGGGTACTTCATTAGGGTACGTGTGATGACGTTTGCAGTTTGGGACGCAGGAATATTCCCTGGAACACGATGTCGGGTCTGGAAAATGGAGGAAATGACGTTGGACTTTCTAGAAAGAGCCCACAGATGAAGAAGGGAGGGAGGGACGAGCTGGCTATTTAAAGGATCAAATCGAGAGGGAGGGAGGGAAGAAAATACACACAGACAGCACCAGAGTCTCAGAACCGAGCACGAGCCGTGCTGCTGGTATTCATACAGGCTGAATCCACAGCTCGCGTGCGTTTTGTTTTTTTTCCTCACCTCACACACACACACGCGCGCACACGCACGCACGCACGCGCTGGGGAAATGGGGAAGGACTTTTATAAAATCCTGGGCATTTCGAAAGGAGCGGCTGAGGAGGATATTAAAAAGGCGTACAGAAAGCAAGCTCTGAAATGGCATCCGGATAAAAACAAGGCGCCCAACGCGGCCGAGAAATTCAAGGAGGTGGCAGAAGCCTATGAAGTCCTCAGCGACCCCAAAAAACGCGAAATATACGACCAGTACGGAGAGGAAGGTAACGCAGAGGCTTCTTCTGTGGATAAACATATGTGCAGGGGTATATTACCTCCTCAATTAAAGAGAAAAAAGAAAAACGAGGCCTCTGCCGCACGTAATAACCATATTAGGGCAAACATATTGTGTTGCCATGACAACGCTGCTGTTGCTACGTGGTCTGATCCATCATCCCGGAGATACCGGTATACCGTGAGAAGAACATCTCCAATAATGTCATCATGTGGACAAAGAATTAATGCTTCATATTCAGCATTCGTGTTTTCTACCTAGACTAAAGGGAATGAAAAATGTAAAAGATTGAGCTGATTTTCTCAGTGATCATAAATGCTAATCGCCAGCGCAGCTGATTTACATCTAGCCACACCCACAAAACTCCATAAAAGGCGAAGCTTAGAGAACGCTGGACGCAGCAAAATGACAGCTAAACGGTTGTTCTTTCACACTTCGTCTCAGTTCATTAAATGATCAGAAGTGACCCAGCTCGTGCTGCCTTCCAAATTTTTTTCTTGTGTAAACGCTCAGCGTGCGATTTAGAAATAAACTTTTCATCAGAAAAGTCATAAGATCACGATGCACTTTAATCGCAATGATATGGCTGTCGCGGAACCTGTGAGTTTTCCTTAAAAGGTGTTTGAAAGCGTAACAGGAAAAGGTATTTCAAAATGTCTGGTGTCATTATTCTCATGATGTTCAGGCCTGAAAGGAGGAGGCGGAGGAGGAGGAGGAACGTCCGATGGCCAGGGCAGCACCTTCACGTATACGTTCCACGGCGACCCGCACGCCACCTTCGCCACCTTCTTTGGTGGCACCAACCCCTTCGAGATGTTCTTTGGCCGCAAGGTGATCACAAATAAATATATATTTCCATAGCAAAGTTCATTCACACTGAAATCCCAATTTGCTTTGCAGGGAGGGGAAAAGGAGATTATTAAAACAAACCAATAAAGTTAATCCTAAAATCAGTTGGGCTTTGGAAAACATCACTTAAATTGTATTACCGTTATTACGATAATTAAAAATGCACACAGGGCAAACATCTGGATTTACACATAGAAAATGATTTTGTTTTTTTTATCACACACTGAAGCACCATGACTAGTGTTTTGTAAAACGTGTGCTTTATTATTCTGATTACAGGTGAATGGCAGAGACGATGAGGACATGGAAGTGGACACCGGTGACCCTTTCGGCTCCTTCTCGAGTTTCAATCTGAACGGTTTCCCTCGTGACCGGCAGCCTCGGCGTAAACAGGACCCGGCGATCCATCACGAACTGCGTGTCTCGCTCGAGGAGGTCTTTCACGGCTGCACCAAGCGCATGAAGATCTCACGCCGTCGCCTGAACCCCGACGGCCGCACCACACGCACCGAGGACAAGATCCTGTCCATCGAGATCAAGCGCGGCTGGAAAGAGGGCACCAAGATCACGTTCCCTCGCGAGGGTGACGAGTCCCCCGGCTGCATCCCCGCCGACATCGTCTTCGTCATCAAGGACAAGCCTCACCCGCACTTCAGGAGGGAAGGCTCCGACATCGTCTACCCCGTCCGCATCAGTCTCCGCCAGGTTTGCATGCTGGGCCCAAACGCCCTCTCTGTCTCCAGCCGCCGTGAACGTCTCAACATTTCATCCAGCTGGCTCAGCTTTTAGCTCCAGAAAGCGGATGTTTAGAGCTGTTCAGGGTTTTATTAATGCGTGTTTGAATATATGTCAGGGCACATTATTAAATCTTTACAGATGTTCTGGGTCATATTTACAGATGTTGAGGGGCATATTAAGAGATGTTGTTGGTAACGGTAACAGATGTTTACCGTTTGTTGATGGTGACGTTAATAAATTTGTATAGATTTGCGGCGTCATGTTAATAGTTATGCTGAGGGTCGTGTTATAGCCAGATGTTGAGAGTTGTTAATTCCAGAATTCCAGGGCCATGTTAAGAGATGTTTACAGATGTTCAGTGTTATGGCAATAAATGTTTGCACATGTTGAGGATCCAGTCAGTAGATGTTTACAGGTGTTAAGGATCAGGTTAGATGTTTACAGATGTTGAGGGTCATGTTAAGAGATGTTTACAGATGCTGATCAGGTTAGTAGATGTTTACAGATGTTGAGGGTCATGTTAATAGATGTTTACAGATGTTGAGGGTCATGTTAATAGATGTTTACAGATGTTGATCAGGTTAGTAGATGTTTACAGCTGTTGAGGGTCATGTTAATAGATGTTTACAGATGTTGATCAGGTTAGTAGATGTTTACAGATGTTGAGAGTCATGTTAATAGATGTTTACAGATGTTGATCAGGTTAGTAGATGTTTACAGATGTTGAGAGTCAGGTTAATGGATGTTTACAGATGTTGATCAGGTTAGTAGATGTTTACAGATGTTGAGGGTCATGTTAATAGATGCTTATAGATATCGAGATGCAGATCATGTTAAAAGATGAGCTTGATGAACCCGATAGTCTCAATAACAGATGTTTACAGATGTTGAGGGTCAGGTTAATGGATGTTTACAGATGTTGATCAGGTTAGTAGATGTTTACAGATGTTGAGGGTCATGTTAATAGATGCTTATAGATATCGAGATGCAGATCATGTTAAAAGATGAGCTTGATGAACCCGATAGTCTCAATAACAGATGTTTACAGATGTTGTCCTGTTAACGCATGTTTGTTTTTTTGTACGCAAGCAAGATTTCTACAGAAGTTTGGGGTTGTAATCACGTATGTTGAAGGTCACATGAACAGATGTTGGGGCTTATGATAACTGATGTGTACAGATGTTTTTGCTTGTTTGCTTTTTATGACATGCCGAGGGTCACGGTATACCATTCCTATATACGTCCAGGGTCGTGTTACCAGCTGCTGAGAGCCGTGTTTCCGCTTTCAGACATTGAGGGTCGTATTAACAGATGTTTACACATGTTGAAGGTTATGATATCGGTTCAGATATGGAGGATTGTGTTACCAGATGTTTATGTATGTGTACAGATGTAAATATATATTTTTTTAGTTCGCATTTCGTCCGTATAGAAATGTCGAGACCTGTGTCAACAGATAAGGACAGTGTCAGATCTGCTGAGAGTTGGTGAAACAGATGTTTACAGATGTCTTTACAGATGTCCACACAGTAGGAATCACCACACCTCACGCAACAAATAACATCCCTCATCGATCTACGGTATTCGATGTAATCACCAATATATCCTGAGTAAGGAATAAAACACTTGGGGATGCGCTTTTACGGGAAAATAAACGACGATGGGGCGGTGTGATGCGGCTCCACCCTGAAGATGATTCGTTTCCTGTTACAGCACATCTCACATAGGGATTTCTTTCTCTTATGCCACAGCAATTCACAATTTACTAACGAGCATCACGTCACACATTATCAGTTCACAGGCACGTTTCATGTTGTACCGTATCGAAAATTAATCAACACCTTGCAGCCAATCAGAATGGAGAATTCTGCAGCGCTGTGGTGTTAATGGATTAGCAGATGATCGCACTTTGGACACAATGTTCAACTCGGCACTAGCCTGTTCCAGTGCGCTCGCCTTGCACAGACGTGCTTCTATTACAGCAGAAGGTATTACGTCTACTTTAGCTCGGTTATGTAATGTGAAGTATGAGCAGCGAGTCGATCTCAGCTGTTAAGTGCCAAAAGACGAGCGCTCGCCCACCTAAACTGTTCCTGACTCACTAGCAGCTCCTTCTATGGCAGACGGAGTGTGAAGTCAAAGCCGGGAGGATTTTTACTCCCATATGAATAGGAATTAAACCTGACCACGGCTAATGTTAGCCAGCTTTCAGTGTTTCAAAAATTAAAAGTCTGTTTCGCTTTTATAATCTCCAGTTAACGCGAACAGGAGCAGCACCGGCTAATTTATTCATACTGAATAAATAAGACATCATCCTCCGTCACACAGGCATCGCTCCTTCCTTTTCCCTTGTGGGCGTGGCCTAACCAGATCTAAGGCTACGACTAAAATCTTAGTCCACTGGGGTGATGCAAAAGATTTCTATCTAGTTTGTTAGCGCATCGCAGGTGTGTATTAATGCCGACGTTCTAATACGTCAAGGTTTCCGTAGTAACAACTCGTCCAAAGGCAGACCTTGCGCAATAACCCGAGGCTAAAACGTGTTGTTGGCGATTATTAAATGTTTGTTTAATTAATGTTTATGGAAGGAGTCTCAACGTAATTTATGCGAAAGGCATGATGAAAGTAATACGACTTACGACTGATTTTTTTTCTCCCCCCTCCCGTTTCTCTGATTCCAGTCGCTGTGCGGTTGCTCGGTTACGGTCTCCACGATAGACGGGAAAACGTGCAATATGAAGATCACGGATGTCATCAAACCGGGAATGAGGAAGACCGTAGCGGGACAGGGGCTGCCCTTCCCCAAGAACCCCGAGCAAAGAGGAGATCTCATAGTGGAGTTTGACGTGAACTTTCCCGAAAGTCTGCCGTCCAACGCCAAGGACGTGCTGAAACGCCATTTACCCGCTTCGTGAAGGGAACGCAGCAGGACTGCGGCGGCGTTACACGGCACCACGCCGACGCCCGCCATCTCCCAACCCGGCACTCGGACAAATCTCCCCGCTACGCCCCAGAAACAATGTGCAATTCCTATTTTTTAATCTAGTTAGTCGGTGTTTGTGCTTTTTTAAAAAAGAAATATGTCGCATGCCCAAATAAGGTCATAAACGTGCAAGTGCAATCCTCATGTCTGAAAGTAAACGTCAGGTTTGATTCCTTCACTCGCAGCCTGCGTTGTTTTCATTCCTCTTGAGTGGGAGTAAGGCGTGTGCTGAGAGTCTGATCATTACGTGCAGTCAGGAGCCCGAGTCGAAATGTTTTAAGGTTGCTTTCTGGCGCGTTTTATTTTGAACCATTTGAACGGAACACCGCACACGTTCTTGTAAAAACATCAACTCGTTTAAAACCCAGAAAATGTACCAGGAACATGTTTACAAACTTCATCTCGTAGCGAACGTTTTATTTCATTCTTTCTCAGCTGCCAAAATTTGTGCGTTTCCAAAAACAACATGGCCTGATGTGCCGAAGCAGAAAGGTGACATCAAAAAAAAAAAAAAAAAAAAATCAGAAAAGTGGAACGTTTTGTTCTCCAAAGATGAAGAAAAATGTAAACGTGTCATGACTAGTGTACTACTTAGCCTTACGCTTGAATTGTGTAGCAAACAAAGTGCTAAAGATACCATATATCATTTATATATAATACAATACATCATTTAAGGCTGTGTTTTTCATAGTGGCATCCAGCTTTCTTATACGTTAATATGTTTTGTTTTCTTAATTTATTAATAGTTATTCAATTATTTAAAAATGTATGCTCTTTAAAATTCTCTAAAAAAAAAATAGTTTTAAATAGTTCCTATGCTACGGAGCCATGTAGCCTGTTGGACTGGTATGCTTTTAAAGAATGTCTACTTGAATCAAAATTAAGAGACAATTTTTTTAAAAAGGACGGATATTTGAATAAATAGATTATATTCATAAAATAAATTCCCGTCGAGGGGTCCGAGTTTTGCTTTTTTTTTTTTTTTTTTTTTAAGAAAATATTTTAATATTCCTTTTTTTATAATATTCAGAATTCTGGTTGGATATTTGACCGCTCTTCTTGGTGGAATTGGTAGAGTTCAATTAAATTTGTGTTTCCTGACTTGACTTTTAATCCCAGTCCACATGTTTTCAATAGAGTTGAGGTCAGGACTTAACGTTATCCTGCTTTATCCACAACCAGCTTTGATCTGTGTCTGGGGTCATTGTCCTGTTGGAACATATAACTGTGTCCAAGTTGATGGTTTGAGGTTCTGCTGAAGAATTCTGAGGTTCTTCATTCTTCCTTCCACTTTGTGCAGCGCAGCAGTTCGACTGGCAGTAAACCAGCTCCAGCGCCGCCCCCATGCTGAACATCTGCCACAGTGTTCCTCTGCCGATTGTGGCCGAACAACTCAATCTGTGTCTCATCCGACCATAAATCTTTCCTCCAGAAGGCTTTTTCTTTGTCTACAGACTTTAGTTGAGCTTGAAGGTGTGGATTTTAGACAGTGGACAGTGTTCAAGCAGCTTCCAGTATCATGGCATGGATGGTTCCTGGGTTGTTCCTGACCGTCCAAACCGGTTTCCTCTCAGCGGAGGGTGACAGTTTGGGACCTTTGCGAAGTTCCTCCACCTCCCATTAATTTGGACATGTCAAACAAACCATTTTTAGGTTGTCCACAGAGACTCTACCCGCTGTAGTCGGTCACTGAAAGCCCAATATTGCCATAATATTCATGTCCAAGATGACTGTATGTAAACATCTTTACTACTTCACAGCTTACTATACAGATTTGTTATTTTCTACGACCTTGAAAGTGTCGACAGCTACAGATGTGCCGTAATAGACATGTCGCATGCCCACTAGGGGACGCCACATGTTTACCTGCAGCATGGAACAGGTGTGTACTCATACGGAAGATTCAGCTCGCGATAATCACAAAACCTTTATCATGGTTTACGACGTTATCACGCATCATGAGATCATGCTTTTTTAAAATGACACTACAGGTGAGCGACAGGTGTGTGTGTGGACGAGCTTTGATTGAACGCTTGTGTGGTGAATCATGGGATTGCGTTCTCTGAGACACGACAGTTCGAATTTGATCACAGTACAGACCCTTAGAGCACAAATCGCATGATGCTGATACGCAAGAGTCCAGCAATATAACGATATATTGATATTGCAATATGTTGATATACTAATAACCAGCATTGTGGGTGTTGTTATGTGCCAGTGCTTGTTTCTGTAACTGATTAGACACTGAAGTCTATTTTTATACCTGTTTATCTGTTTATTTAATTCTCATTTATCTTTGTTTGGGTGTTTTATTAGCATTAATATTCATGTAATTTACCCAGTTCGGGGTAAATGCGTTTCCATATATTTAGTATTCATTCAGTATTATTTATTTATTTATTAGTAGTAAATTAAAAATACAGTAATACATTACATTAATGCTTTGATGTTTCATTTCTCTTGCTCCTTCTCTCTCTCTATGCACACACACACACACACACACACACACACACACACACTCTCTTTCTACCAATCTGAGCCAGTAGTAATATATAGGCCTAATATATGTTTTGTTCGTTTGTTTGTTTTAACATTGCTTTTATTTAACCTTATATCAATTTCTATCTATCTATCTATCTATCTATCTATCTGTTTGTTATACATCTTTCTTTGTTTCAGTAATAATTATATGAAGACTATTTACCTCACTCGGTAATGAATTTCCTTATTTATTTATTTGTTTATTTATTTATTTATTTATTTATGTGTTTCTTAGTTAGTAAGTTAGGTCTTTATCTGTTAGTTTCATGCGCATTAATAATCATATGCTTGTGGTTCACCTGACGCAGGTAAATGAGTTTCTGTGTGACGTAGGTGCGCCTCTTTGCGTGTGCGCGCATGCGCACTCGGCGCTGTCGAAGCTTCGGCGTTGCTCGCGCACCGACGTTCAGAGTTTATTGGAAAACGAGGAAACGCGCATTCTGTTTATTTACATTTTGAATCTCCGGTTTGTCTGTTTATCGGTGACCGAGGAGACGTTTCTGCTTTTCTTTAAGCCAAAAAAAAAAAAAAAAAAAACCCATCACTCCAACTGCTACAGGTTGTTTACTCTAAATGCTGTAGTAAGGCTCGCGCTTTCCGTACCTGCCGCGCGGATTTATTTCTCCCTACCTCCGGATCTCCGGTGAGGAGCACGAGATGCCGTTGGGCCTGCGGAGGAAGAAGAAGTCGCGGGAGAGCTCGAGCCTGGTGGAGAATGAGGAGCTCGGTGGAGTTGGAGGAGGAAGCGGTGGAGGGCACGCGGGAAAGAGCGCGGCGATGAACGGTGGAGCAGGCGTCGGGAGCGCAGGGCTCGCGCCGCCACCCGCAAACCTGCGCCCCAAACTCGTGTTCCACACGCAGCTCGCGCACGGCAGCCCCACCGGCCGCATCGAGGGCTTCAGCAACGTCAAGGAGCTGTACGCCAAAATCGCCGAGGCGTTCAATCTCAGCTCCTCTGAGGTAAAATAATAATAATAAAGCAAATTATAATGAAATTATGCCCAAACACCTCAAGTACAAAAAAAAACTGGGAACTGAGAGCACAGGTGCACGAGCTTAAAAAAAAAAGGAAGTGAATTTGACCTTTTGCACTTTCAGGAAAAGGGTACTAGGAGTGGAGTGCACCATGAAGTGTACACTTTGACCTAGAAAGCGTGTAAAGGTAGTTCACCTTTTTTACACTATAGATTATAGGCACATTCCAGGTACAGCAGGTGTGCACTTAATGGTACCACCCCAGTGTCACGTTTCAGCAGACGGCGTGTGAACAGAAAGCGTGCATGAAGATTAATATGGACCACACTCACACTTTCCATGTTCCTGACATAGTACCCTTACATGTAAAGCTAGACAAGAGTGTATCTTTCACCTGTGCACCTTTAAACATGATGTAAGCTACGAAAACGACTTAGCAAATAATCTTTTTTTTTTTTTAGATGAGTTTGCCCTAGGTGTTCCCTTCTGTGTCTTTTCATCCAAACTATGCACAGAACGTTGATTATCGAGGCGTGTGTTAATTGAACGAGGCTCGGCGTGTCTGGTGCTGCTTTTTGAATTCAGATGTAGTCTGTGGTTTGTTCGTGGTTTTCACAACAAGCAAAACGTGTCGTGTTTGGAGTGTATATATATATATATAATATGATACGGCTCTGTATGCCAAAAGTATGATTCAAAGTAACCTTGAAAACTTAAAGATCTGGAGAATACAGACTTGGTGAACACCATGAGACACACGTTTTTGTTGAACATTTCATGTCAGCGATTCTGCTGTTAATATATAACCAATACACAACGCCAAGGAAAGGGGGGGGGATTTTTAAACATTATCTTTTGCGTGATCGTAGATTAGACGTGCACTGTATACAATAAAGTTTCTAAAGAGGTGATTTTCATTCCAGATGAATCCATGAAACCAGTCGAGCAGGTCATCAGGCGTAGTGGGTGTGAGGTGCCAAAACTTTACTGGAAAACAAGCAGAATGACGTGTAGACTGTTAGTCATTTATTAACCGGTGAAGCGTCAAAAAACATGAAGAATGTACACTGTGGTAATGAGTGAAAATATGCCCTTATGATACCTGAGAACTAACTGGAGTGGAAAAAGCAAGCAAGCAGGATGTAGATTTGTTTTTTTTGGTTACGCTCATTAAAAAAGGTAGCAAACTGTACCTGAATGTTACAAAAGCTAAGGCTACCACCCTGTGCCTCAGGGAATGCTACAGTTTAGCACACGTTCTTCTAAAGCACAAAACGGAGACTAGCAAAGCATTTTAAAAATGTCACACAAACCTGAGTCTTAATTCAACATTTATAGAAATACACTAACAAGGAACAGGATGAAAAACATGCCACTGTTTACAACCTTAAATATTTACACACGCACGCATCATTAGCTAACTTGTCAAGCTAATAGTCCTGGACACACGATAGCCAGCTAAGTGATTCATCTAGCTGATGCTAATTACCTCACAGTTCTAGCTAGGTTTAGCAAGTGAACTAACATTTAGCTAGCTATTGTAATGTTCAGACAACACTTAAAATATTTTGACAATGAGTTGGATTAGACATGAAGTTTTAAAAGATAACTGTTGATTCTTTTATGCTGCAACACCACATAGTGCTAACAAGCAGTGACACACAATATTAGCAAAACATTTAAAAAAGAAAAAAAAGGCCACACAGCGGAGTTTAAATATACTTTATGACATGAACAAAAGCACATTAAAGGCGCAGGATGAAAAATTCAGCTTAATTTGCGCTCTTAAACACGATGCTAGCCAAGCGATCAAGCTAGCTAAATATAGCACTGGACTAACTTTAGCTAGCTAAGTATTTAAATTAATGCTAGTAGGCTAGCTGTTCTGTTGTGTTAACTAGTAGCCAGGGTTGCTAGCGACCTAGCAGACATCATGCTAATGATTCTGTCCATTAGCTAAGTATATTTGGCATATTTAGTTACGCCTGCTTTTAAAAATAAAGCTATCGATCAAAGAACGTCGGTGTAAGATACAGCTTTGCTTCCTTACACTATATTGGGCAAGTTAACAAATATGACTCTGTATAAATCCGAGGTTGTTAGCATGCTAACTAACATTGGGCTAAGTATTATGTTCTGTAAAGGAGTAGCTAAGGCTGCTAGCAAGCTAATATGTAGACGTTTACCTCAGTATTATGTCATTATATCCATAAGCCAGGTTTGGAGCAGTGCTACTTGTAGTGGTGGTATGCTATTTTAATTCTTTTTAACTCTTTTGAAATGATGTTGAGGTGAAAATATGGCATGATTACGTCTTAAGTTATATATATGATACGACTTGTGTGCGTTTGAGTCTCGTCCTCTTAACCGTTAGAGTATTTAAAGGGGAGAGGCTTTGCTAAATGCCCAGCGCTGGCTGTATTGCTGCCTCACAGGAAGTCCCTTACGTCCTGCGCAGTGGGAACGGCTGAAAAAATGATGATAAATCTCTGCCAGCCTGTTGTCTTGGGTAAACTCGTGTCCTGATATTGAATGTCTCAGAACAGTGGAGGTATTGTTAAGCTGACTTTGTGAAAACTTTGCGTTTGAAAAAATATAATGGCGTCTGATCAAAGCATTATTATTTAGTTCATGGAGATGTTTGAGTCGTCGAGTCTGTTCGTAGATCCCGCGTATGGTAAGGAAGGAATTAAACGCTTGGGATTGTAATGCTTTAGGGAAATAATCAGTGATGGGGCGGAGTCACCGTTACCACCCATAACAATGCGTGTCTTATTCCTTAGGTAACAGTCGACAATTAGCATTTTTTTTAAATCCGTCTGTAGCTCCGTTTAATGTTGTGGAACTGTGAGGAAACAGGTTGCTGTTATCGCGAACGTTCTAGCAATCACGTTCCCGAACAAAAACAAGAAATCGCAAAAACCTTCCCGTCACAGAAAACCTAGTTCGACTCCTTCTTTAACAGAAAGCTTCACAATGATGCAGAAAGATAAGAAATTTAATGCTCTGCTCCGAATAGCGACAGGCTGTGACGCCTTTGGTGGACTTCCTGTCACTGACTGTGGTCTGTCATCTGACTTTACTGCATCGGGCAAAGCCTGTTCATCAGAAGCTTCAGTGAAACAAAAAGGCATGTGTCCAAGAGCTCCGTGTGTGACTTTGCTTAGCGCGACCGGCAGCTCATTTGTTTAGAGTTTGAATGCTGGCGTTGTTGGACTGCGTCAGACATCTTGTGTGCTTCAGAGTAGCAGCAGGACATGACGGAACGGAGAAAACGCGTGTTCAAGCACAGCGTCTGAAAATATCACGACGTGAAATAACTCCCCTTATTCGCCATGCAGGTGAATCGACCGCAGTCTTTAAGTTCGTCACGTTATCACGGCAGCAGTGGATGTTTTCAATATGACGCGCTATTTGGATCGTCATGACGACACCGAATTGCCTAATTGGTTTGGTTTGGTGGAGAAAGTAAGAAATGGATAAATGCTCCAAGTGTAGAAGCGTGACAATTATACGTCGCATACGTCCTCTGAAGTCGCGGACACGTTAAACACGTGTAAATGTCACGTGCATACAAACATAAACTTTAAGTTTCCTTAAAGGGGGAAAACAAATGTATAAGCTTTGGCTAAAATAAACCGAAATGCTTTTAAAAATGGAGAAGAAAGCGATTTGACGCTAATCACTGTCTATAATTAACAAGTATAACGTGTTTGTTCTCGGGGTCACGGCGGCTCAGGCTAATGATTATTCATGGATTACTGCTGATGCGCGTGCCTGACTGCTGGAACTCCGCTCCCGCTCAGTGAATCATTTTAAAGAGTCATTTAGTCTTTCCTGTCCAAACCCGGTTAATGTTTAAAGTTTGGATAATTAGCGTGCCGGAATGAGGAACGACCCAGACCGAGATAAAGCTGTTCCTTAAACTGAATGAATGAATGGAAGAATAATTAACCAGAGAAATAAGGCATGGTTTAGACTTGTACAATGTTTATGATTTTAGGAAAATCAAAAGCCTAAACATTTGGCAGGAAAATGCTCATTTGCACCGTTCCATAATAATATCAGCTGTGCAGTCGGGAGCTGCTTACCGGCAGAGCCAAGCGCAAAAACGGTGGATTTTTAGTCGATCGTAGACAACACGTCAGCCAAAGACTTGCTGACTTTTGTCACGGCCGTGAATGCGCCGTAATTCACCATCTCTGTTAATGCTATTAACTAGCTACCTCATGTTAACTTGGATTTCCAGGCAACCGAAACACGGGACCTGGCAGCACACTGGTGCTTTTACTCGTCTGGTTTGTTCAATGATAAATTAATAATTTCTAGAGTGAATAGTCTGGAAGCTGTGAAGCTGTGAAGGAGGATTAAACGGCCCGGAGTACAACGTTCAAGCCGTTCCTGTCAGGGCAGTGCCGATATGGACGCGCTATCAATATCCTCCTTGAAAGTCCCGCGTTGTGGACTCGTCGAAATCGGCGAGTCACGTTAAATTAATTCAGCGTGAATGGTTCCTGTGAGATAAAGAGCAAACTCCTTTTTGCCATGTAGGCGTCCTCTTTATTACGTGGAGAGGAAGTGGTTTGCAAAAGTGTTGGCCCTCGTGAGCAGGTGTGTGTGTGATTCACTAGTTATAGATAGGTGAGGGTGTGTGTGAGTTACCAGTGCTGTTCTGTACTATGGGTGGTGCGTCAGAACAGAGGAAGAGACGTAGCCGTGAGAGGCGGAGTGATGTCAGTGGCAGCCTTGGCAACGGCTCTGTGGGCGTCCTTGAAATCGCCACGAATAACGCAGTGTGTGCGAGTGTGTGTTTAGTAAGCCCTTCCATTCTAAACACCCCCCCCTCCAAGCCATGCTCCCATTTAATCCAAGCCTTTTTATACGCTCTGGTAACCAAGGGCAACATGATTGTGTGTGTGTGTCAGCTGATGTGTGTCCAGAGAGCTTGCAATGCACAAAGGACAGAAAGCAGGCCAGAAAATGGGCCCAGGGAGCGTCTCTGCCTGCAAAGGGCAGTCTTATAAACTCAGTCCCTTTTATTCCCCCCTTTTTTATGAGCCCAAACATTTCTCGTCTCGTCTGTTCAAAGGTCAGCGAGCGCGCCGGGAGATCTGCTGGAAACGAGCCGAATTAGCTTTTGAAGCACAGCCGGCTTTGGTCATGCTCGTCGCGCTGTTTGTATTAATAGCCCGCGATCATCATAATGTATTTATAGCGTTGTGATTTCAGCGTGAGGCGAGCGGAGTGAAGGACCGTAAATCTGGTTGCCAGGTATCACATTTCGACGCTCGTTTAGAACTCCGTTATCATCTAAACCAGCAAACGTGTGGTTATCTCATGCTCGTTATTCCTCACAAAGTAGAAAATGTTCGCGTCACACCGATGGATTAAATAAACGTGCGTAATTGGTTGGCGTGGCGAAATGTTGTGGAAGGAGTCTCCAGTGTCAGCGAGAACTAGCTCCCACAGTGCATTATGGGTAATATACACCGTGTGGACTGTAGTGGAGGTTGAAATGGTCCACGTTTTAGTAAAGCCACTAAATAGACTCGAAAGTCTGGCGACCAGGACGCAGCCTCGCTTAGGGAAATGGAATGATTTGCATGCACACGAGTCCCAGCAGAACGCTCACGGATATGATGATACACGGCAACCATTATTTTTAAAATAAACAAATTCTTTGGTCTGGCCGTTCCCTCGTAGCAGCGCACGGTGTGTGGACGCCGAGGTCTTCAGGTTCGTCTTCATTTAACGCTCGGAAAATTCATACCATAAGCGCCTTTCATAATTATTGCATGCCGGAGTGTCACGTTTTATCCGCCCGCGTGTAAATATTTAACGTGGCTCTGAGCTCTTTTCCAGATGAATGCTGTGTATTGACTTTTCTTCGCCGCAGATCCTGTTTTGCACCCTGAACACACACAAAATCGACATGGAGAAGCTGCTCGGAGGCCAGATAGGTCTGGAGGACTTCATCTTCGCTCATGTGAAGGGCATCAGAAAGGAGGTGGAGGTGTTCAAGGCGGAGGACGCGCTGGGCCTGACCATTACGGACAACGGCGCTGGATACGCCTTCATCAAGGTACGACCGGGCGCGAATGGAGAACGCTCCACCGCGGAATCGAGGTCCGTCACAACCTCTGGTTTCAGTTTCCTTTGCGGTGAAGCGTTTTTTCCACAAAGCTGACGGGGAAAGCCGGGAACACTTCCTAAATTTACGCAAATGAGAAGCAAATATGGCCGAATCGAATTTTCATATAGCAAAGATGTGGCGGAAAACAACCACCAAGGCCACGGTTACCGGCGTAGCTAAAGTGTCACGGCCAAAGCTGGCTTTGTAGAAAAAAAAAAAAAACTATTACAACAAAAAATCAATAAAATGGCTAGTGTTATAAACAGAAGCTCTGATTACCAATAGTTAAAAATGACCATAAACTAGAAAGCAGATCATGTCATGAATAAACATAAATAAATACTGCTCCGTGTCACCTGATGCCATTAGTGAAGCGTTTCCGCTGGAACGTTCCGCCTCATTTGTCCTGATTATGTACACAGTGAAGATGCCCGTGTACATTGTGTGATTAGTCTGCTAACTAATGGGTAAACGAACAGTCTCTTGGCTTAACTGAAGGGCAGAACCTTATTATTATTATTCTTTTTTTTTTATTATTATTATTGTGCTGACGTGCAGATGCGGCGTATAAAGCCGGCTGATGTCCTGATGATGAGAACACTTTAATAGAATCCGTGTCTAGTCAGTGTTAAAGCATTCAGCATGACAGGAATGTGGACTTCCTGTGGCGTAAAGAGGAGAGGAAAAGGCTGCCATCTTGTGGTAAGAACGAGAGCTCGTTTGGGCAAATTAAACTTCTGCTTCTACACCATCAGAGTGTGGACTGGTGGGAAAAGTTTCCAAGCAGGTCCGAGTTAAACAAAAAGGGCTGCACAGAACATTAGTTTCAACGGTTGAAAAATGAAATGCGTTTTTCAAATGTAATTTGCAGCTCATCGTGTATACGCTTCTGCTCTTCATTTGAATGGCTGTGTTTTTACTTTATGCAAAACCCAACACTTTGCTTTGTGTGTGTGTGTGTGTGTGCGCAGCGTATAAAGGAGGGCAGCGTGGCGGACGGCGTGAAGGTGATCTGCGTGGGAGACCACGTCGAGTGCATTAACGGGAAGAACATCGTGGGGACGCGGCACTATGAAGTGGCCCGCATGCTCAAGGATCTGCCCAAAGACCAGAGCTTTAAGCTCAAGCTGGTCGAACCGATGAAGGCATTTGGTGAGGTTTTTTCCATCCTTTTTTCAAAAGTAACATGGTGCGACTAAAACAGCAAAACAGACGGTAAGGATTTGATTACAGAGATGCTGGAGCCGAGATCAAAAGGAGCCAGGCCTCAGGGGGAGAACCGGGTCGGCACGGGCCGAGAGACTCTGAGACTCCGCTCCAAAGGTCCGGCCACCGTCGAGGAAATGGTGAGAGAACATGTTGCTTGGTGTTCATCTGTGTGTGTGCGCGCGCGCGCGTACTTTAATACTATGTCTTGTTTAGCCCACCGAGTTTGAAGAGAAGGCAGTGAAAAAAGTGGACGACCTCCTGGAGAGCTACATGGGAATTCGGGACACGGAATTAGGTGATCATCATCATCATCATCATCACGTACACTTCCCGTGTTCTGTTCAGTCAGACCGAGCCGAGTCAGGCTTTCTACCTGATAAGAACTCAGATATTTAGCAATACAAAGGTTCCAACTTTACTGAAAATCCCGTTCAGTTCACTGCTTGACACGTGAATGAATGTTTCTAACGGTTGTGTGTTGACGCGCGTCTCTTCTGCAGCGGCCACGATGGTGGAGGTCGGACGGGACAAGGTGAACCCGGACGAGTTCGCCATGGCTCTGGACGAGGCTCTAGGAGACTTCGCCTTCCCCGACGAGTTCGTGTTTGACGTCTGGGGCGCCATCGGGGACGCCAAGCAGGGACGCTGAGCCGGGGCGTATACACGCTCCCTGACACGACTATGGCTAACGTTTAGATAAAACAGCATGTGGAAGGTAGCAGGCGTGCTGTTTGATATCACTGTGATCTTAGAACACGCACTCGAAGTGCACTTATTCTCCTGGATAACAATAATCACAATCTCTATATCAGGTATATCTTAACTCTCTATATCGCCTCCTGTCTGATTCGACACGGACATCATTAGCCGTTTATATTTTCGTTAACGTGACGACGCGCACTTTTCCGTATGGCAGAGACGAGCGTTTGGAACTCTGAAGGCTCAATGATGGCGTTTAATTAGAAGAAAATTTCACCAATTTGCTAATGTTTCACATTGTGAATGTACCTCTTAAGGCTGATTTGTTAACCTTGTGTTCGTCATTGCATTTATTTTACGAGCTTAATTACATCACAGGAAGTGTGCCGATCAGAATTGCATCCTAATGTTTTTACCTGGCTCCAGGCTCAATTTAATACCACAGCTAGTTTGTTTTTTTCCCAGTAGGAGCGCTCTGATGCCATAGTCATGTGATTTGCCATGAATTAGTGATTTAGGGCACTTTAATTACTTTTTCCTCCATACCTGTAGCCCTTAGTAGGTGCGTGCTGATGCTAATACGAGTTTCTCGTTTTCCACAACGCGTTTGCACTCCACGTTCCGGTGAATTGTAATTACACCGCATGAATGTGTTCAACGTCAGCACATGCCTTTTAAATTCCGTTCTGTGGAAACTCCCGATGGTATGTCTTCGCGGCTTGGCCCGACGAAGGATCACACGAATCCGTCTTGATCGTTTTATAAGATATTTATGGATTAGGATGTTTATGGAAAGATTTTTAGAGTAACTTTAGACGAGGGTGATTCTTGGAAACTAACCAAACTTTTTTTTTGTTTGTTTGTTTGTTTGTACAGAATATGAATATTTAGTAATGTGTCATTTTATAGCTGGATAGATTTGTAATCTTGTAATTTATTTGTTCAATAAAATCATTTAAACGAACCCCTTGCCTCGCTCGCTTCTGCTCGACACAGGACATCACAGACACGACTACGGTTAATCAAGTACCAGCTTTAATTGCACACTTGGCTGTATACATCCATGTAGAAAATACAGTGTTGCAAACACGCGTGTGTGTCACTTCCTGTTTCCTTTTAAAGACGTTTTCACAATAAAAACCGTAAGACTTATAAAACCGGAGGCAAAGCCGTATACTGTGGATCGGCTTATTGGAGAAGAAATGCGTTCTAGGGTTAAGCTCGTGGATATAAAATAGTCTGGGACTGGAATAGTGGAGGTTTTAAGGCCGTGGCCTGGAAGCACGTGATATTGATGTCCCACAATGTGCTCAGGATTTTAAATCAGAATATGAACGTATTGCTCCGGACATTAACGTCCAGATGAAGGTGCGATAAAAGTGTAAATTCCAACAAGTGTACACTGCAGGGAAAGATCCCGTGACTAACGGACGCCGCCTGCGTTCGAGTTATGCCGTTTATTTTACAGGAACTAATGATTTCAGTGCATCACGGATGGAGGACTGGAAGTCCGTGGGTTGTAATGAGGTGTCGGGGTTCAGGGCTGAACCCAGACGGTGCAGTAGTGAGTGTAAGGGTACCAGCTGTGGGCTAAACGCTGCCGTCACAGTTCGTTATGCAGCTGTGACTTCCTGAACGCGTCGCCCGTCAACTTCTCCTGAGCCTCCTTCATGCTGGCCACAACTGCGGAGAAGAACGTAGAGAACGTTACTCGGATCACGGACAGTGCAAAAAAAGTTGCCTTGCTATATTATAAGTGATAACTCGCTTATAATATATAATTACCCCCCCCCCTTAAAAAAAAAAAATCTGGAAAATACACAATAACAGGTTGGTCACTGTTTATGTCCAGTGGTGAGTTCCTGTGAAACAAAACTGAAAGCTTGCCAATTTCAGGATGTTTTGAATGAAGCAAAGGGGGAAACACTACGGGCATGTCTGCTTTAAAAGAAGAACTCCTCGTCTGCGCCCACAGTCTGGCCACATGAACGCAAACCGTTCCGCTGCGTTTCCCAGAAGGAGCGCCGTTTCGCAGCCTCACCTTGATCGGCGCTGCTGTAGAAAAACTTGTAGTTCGGGTTTCCGTTCTTGTTCGTGATCTCAGGATGGACTTCGCCGCTGGGATCTGCGAGGGAGACAGAGTCCGGGGGGTCTTTAGCTGACCATTAAAGCGGACCATTAAAATAAATGTAACGGAGGTCATGATGCTATAAAAAAAGAAATAGTACGTGTTGCTTCATTTCACATGTCACACACAGTTTTCCTCCCAAGCAAGCTCAATAAACACTCAGTAATGTTATCTTTGCTGATTATATTAATAAAACGTCGTAAACGGGTTTCCTACCTAAAAAGAGTATCCTGGGAATGTAGCCTCCGTCCGGGCTGAAGGCGTCGTCTTTCGGCTCCTCTTCATCCTTAGAGTGGGAAGCATTTGGAGGAGAGTGACGCCATCGAGCATTCATCGAGGAGCGTTAAAAACTGTCCTGCTTTCTACCAGTTCGACGGTTTCGAAAAATACAGTCTTAAGCTGCAAGTCTTTCACTGCTCATAGCTAGAACAGTACTTCACGGTAGGAACTCTCACAGCACAATAGGAACCGTGAGTGACGTAAGCGCACGTGAGCCATGCAGCGCTCTTTTGGATTTTTCCCTGATTTTCTCACTAATTCAGTCATGGCCAATTCCCACCCACCAGACAGCTCTCCCCATCGCACAACAAACACGGAGGGTGAAGGCGATCATGTGCTTCCTCTGCAGGCAGGCGTGAAGCCGGCTGACCACATCTTTTCGAACTCTGGCGCATGTGACGGCGGGGGTTGCGTAACACGCTCGGACGACGGTGCTTCCGCCCGTCTGTATACGTGATCGGATAGTGACCGGAGCGACGGCGTGTCGCGTCTCTGTCCCCGACCGCACAGGCCACGTTTGTTGGATTTATACACCGATGCGCTGCACGGCTAACGTGGCTCGCGGAATGAAGTTCGATACAGAACCACCGGTGAAGCGGGATTTAAAATAAATGTATAATATTTACTATTAATATAGAGGAACGGGGTGGAACGCAGAATTTAATATAAAACAAAACAATGTAGAGTGTAGAAATGAAACGGAACTGAATATAGAACGAGCTTATGTAACAGACTATGGGTCGGAAAAGATAGGAGCAGAACAAAAAATGTAGATAAATTATAGAGAGATGGAACATAAGGTACATTATAATATTGAATGAAACGTAATAGAAAGGAGCAGGATAACGAACGGAACGGCACGTGATACGGCGAACATAATGCAAACGAATGGCATTCAGACGTGTCGGCGTTCCAGGATTCTCACCTCCAAGTTAACCATGATGAAGTTGTGAGCCAGCTCGGAGATCTCCTTCGAGTCGGAGAACTTGGGCTTCAGCGCTTTTAGGAAACAGGAAGTCGAATGACACCAAACCACATGCTACAAACATCTCACCACAAACTCAGAAGATTACAGAAGTGAAAAGCCACGATGGACATTCACACACCGACTGAATACTGCACTTTAGCAGCGGTGCGGTTTATTATGTAGGGAACGAGAACGTACCTTTGCAAGCCCCACACCAGGTCTTATGGATGATCACCATTACCGGCAGTCCGCTGTGCAGAACGACGGATTAGAAGAGAGCATTTTCAGGGTGCTGACATGTGCATTAACAACAGCATGAACCGCAAAACCGCTTTGATCAACAATACAGAAGCACGTTTGTGTTGATATTGTGACGAGGCCACGTTGCAAAATGGGCTCCATTCTGAAGAGTTGGTACAAACACCAAGGAATGGCTTTAAATCTAAAACCTGTGCACAGGACCTCGTCTTGCAGTTTGACACATCTGGAGCATGTTTGCAAGGAAGCGTGGGATAAAACGACTAAATCAATAAGATGAAAAAGAGTGCTGTACTACAAGGAAGCAGACAAAATGATCAGGTTAAAGGGTGTGCATACTTACGCAACCAAGAAATGCAAACACGTCTATTTGGTTTTCGTTTGAATGTTGGTGCATTATGTTAAAGGTGAAACGGAGCTCATTTTTTTACGTGCATACATCACAAAAACCTGCATTTTGTGTATCCGCTGTAGCGAGAACAGGAACTAACAGGTTTCACGGACACTCCATGACGTTAAAAGGGGATGGATGCAATAAGAGGAATAACGCATGGTGTGTCATGCCGCTTTAGGAAAATAATCCACGTCAACACCGCTTCACACACACCTCGCATCTGCCTCTTTCTTCCCATCTTCCAGGCTTCTCCAGTGGATGTGGTCTCCAAATCCTAAACACAAACAGTGTCAAAAGTATTGCACCTGCTCCTGTGTCTCCAGAAGTTAAAGTAAAGGCTGAATCCCAAATAGCGCCTTGTTTCCTGTCTAGGCGCCCTACATAGTGTTGTAATTAACCAGCGACCTGTAGCGCCCTTTCCTAACAAGCACGCGATTTGGGATTTACCCTTTATACCTTCTTCATTTTTAATCGAGTTCATGGCTACACGGAAATTTATAATTAATTACTTTCATGCTTAAGTTTTAGAAGGAAACTAGTTTAGTTTAGCCATAGCTAAACTAGCTAGCAAGGGTTATGGTTTGTTTTTTTCCTTTTTTTTTTTTTTCGAAGAAAAAAAAACATTAACAAATTAACGCAAGGTGGCTGAAATAAATATTACATCCGTTACAAGAAAATAATCTTACATTTATATAT
>JAQQZX010000001.1:22556454-22569979 GCA_030068355.1 Notoglanidium maculatum | reverse complement strand
GTCTTTATTCTTCAAAAAAAAAAAAAAAAAAAAAAACCCACACTAAATACTTTTTTACAGCAACATGTTTAATTAAGACGATGCATCATTCTGAACACCACAAATTAAACTTCACCAATAAATAGATTAAATAAATATGTTTAAATAACATTTAACATAATATAACCATGAACACTTAGGTTTACTTGGGTTTGTCAGTAAGACAAAACGTCATTTTGTGTTGGTGTGAAATAAATAACTTTCGTAACTAAATTCTATAAATAGTTCCATTGTGATCATATCTGTGAAGACCTGACGATGTGGTTCAGCACTCGGTTGATGGTGATGGTGCGAATCTGGAAGCCTTTTAGGACTTTACAGAGCTTCAGGCGTCTCTCGAAGGAGTTTTCGTTATCCTCAGAGATCTGTGAAGCGAATGGGAGCACGAGTTCAGTGCTTATATTTCTGTATTTAGCTCTGATGACGTACCAGGAGTACAGAAGTAATATATAAAGGAAATAGTATATACAGCATGACCAGTTAAATCAATCAGTAAATAAATATTAGTAAATATAAATATTAATTTCATATTGTTTAAGCTGCCTTACCTGAACCTGAGCACCATCCAGCATCGTGGCAGAAAAGCAGCTCTGAAACAAAATTCACATCTGTATTACGAAGATTAAATACTAAGAAAGTACGATATGTACTAAGTAAATACGATAAACTTTTTGCGCAATATTATATTCTACGCAAATATAACTTAGCGCTAGCTGACGCAGCAAATTTTCCATTTTGACAGTGTCTTAAATTCTGCTTCTTAAGTAACACGTTCATCGAATATTTGCTCATTTGATAGCAGTTTGCTAGCTAGCTAGCAGCAATTCTGTGGTAACTTTAGCTAGCTAGCATCAACAGACATTACGGTCGATAACAGCTCTTTGCTCAATGTAGCGTGACTGATACACGTACATCCTCTCTGCTTATTTCAGGTTAGTGTTTGTATGAAAAAAAAAAAGGTACACAAAATAATACTCCTGAGGTTAGCTAGCTTGCTAATCAGATAGTTATTTTTAATTGCTGGCTAACAACATCAGATAACACTTGATAGAGAGGTGTTGTAATTCATTTTAATTCTTATAAGAAGCATTTTACCTGCACGAGGTTCTCTGTTCTTCTGAGCACCGACTGTTCCAGGATTCGATCTGGATCGTGGTAAGATTTAAACGTTGCCCAGTAATATCGAAGATCTTCCAGAACACTCTGCAGACATTCGTCCTGTTGGCAAAAGTGTGATTACACAAGAGAAACGTACATTACAGACATGGCCGTGTTGATTTCCCTCACGATGGTACCCCCAACTGCGCCATCACACTAGCTACTAGCTAGCTACTTAAGCTGTGAGGAATATCAGGTGGTTTATTTTAACCAGACATAAATATGAGAGGGAATATTAGCTTGAGCTAGTTTATAAAAATGAGGACCGCAGAGGATTGAGAGTGTGGTCCTTTTTCTTAACTCTGAGTAACTTGCAAATGAGCTGGTTAGCTAACAAGGTATCTAACTATCCGTCATGCTAACTAGCTGTGCATTAACTAGCCTTCAGAATAAACGAATGACCTTCCAACAGCTGTAATTTATAGCTAAGTAGCTCAATCAGAAACTGTTCAATTCTGGAATCCTGTTTACATTCACACATTGATTCATCCGCCAGTTTGGATGCAGACGCTCTCGAGTAACTTTTGCCCCGGAAAAGCACTTATGTGACAAAGTAAAGCTAATTTTAGCAAATTATTAGTATTAGCAAATATTAGCAATGTAGGAGGAGAAAATAAGGAGGGAAAGTCAACAAGAGGGTGTGTAAACCAGTATCAGCATATCCAGTGTCATGGATTTGAATCTGACTGAATGTAAAGAGCGTACCTGATCGAAGGTGAAGTCGGTGCCTTCGAAGCATATCAAGTTCTGTTGGATGAAAGATAGAAAGGAAGTATTTTGATTTTAGTCAATGTGTTATAAAGACTATAATTCTTAAAAAAAAATTACGGGCTGAATCATAACCGAAATAACACGGTTTGCTAACTAGCTACATCACGCTGCCTCTAATATCAAGAAATCACATTCTATTTCTATTCTATTGAATTCAATTAGTTATATTGAATTGAAGTGATGAATTTATGTACTTAAACCGTATGCTGTGTGTTTACCAAATATTAGACTCAGTTTAATTAAAAATCAAAAAAAGATTTTCTGCACATAAAAACACAGCAGTGCACACATGTAATCCTGAAAATTTAATCATAAGACAATTTAATAATGAGCCGTTTCGAGCAGTAACGCTCACTAGAAAGCGCGCAGTGCATCATGGGTATTGCTTTGGGGACACAGTGTAGTAGCAGTTGGTTCACCTGCGGCGTGCACGCGGACAGCGTCCTCGTGCTGGCTCTCAGCTCAGCGGTTTGCTCCGTGCAGTTTAATCCTTTAAACAGCTGATCCTATACCGGAAATCACAAATACGCCTACATTTAATGCAATGTTCATTTATTTACGCCCCTCTTCCCAGCCCAAATATTAGCTACGTACGATCTCGAGCGCATCCGTCACGTTCTGCAAAAGCGCGCGACCCAGGTCGAGGCACGCGCTCCCTGCGAAATGGACGGGCACGCTGCGCGCTCCCGCGGGTCCGGCTGTGCACAGCGCAGAGAGCAGCGACAGCAACAAACCTGCAAAGATTACAAATGAAATTAAAAATGGGGTGAGAAAATACGTAGATAAATAAAAAAGAAAGAAAATAAATAAATAAAGTAAGTAAATAAGAAGAGTAAGTAATTACATAAGAAAGTAAGTTTGAAAAGTAAGTAAATAAGTAGGTAAATGAATAAATAAAATAAATAGCAGACTAACTGTGATTAGTGAGTGAGTAAATGAGAAAGAAACTAAGTAAATAAAAAAGTAAGTAAATAACTAATGAAGTAAGTAAAAGAGAAAGTAAGTAAATAAAAAGAAAGTTAATAAGAAGGTAAGTAAGATAGTAAGTAAATAAATAAATAGCATACTGACTGTGATTAGATTAAACTTCATAAGCAAACTGAATAAAACCTAAGAAGCTACATTCTATTTTATGTCACATTACTACATGAAATAGAAAGAAAGAATCGAGTGTAATAACCTTAAAACGCCAAAACCATCAAATAACAACCAAAAAATGAAACGAAAGGGATAATTTATAGTTAAAAATCAGGCAAGAAGCAACAAAAGTAGAAGTCGTGTATATTACTAAGAAAATAATTATTACAATTTAAATGAATGAAATAATAAAATAAAATACATAAACAGAAAAAATTGCAATTCCTAAATATAATAACTAAATAAGATAAAATATTAAAATATATTATACAGAAAATAATAAATAAATAGTAAAAATATGTATTTGTTCACAAAGCTAAATCTGACAATAGAATACTACTACTACTACTACTAATAATAATAATAACAATAATAAAATTAATGTAATAATAAAAATATATTTTAATTTAATGAATATCTAAATAAAATAAACTACAATAGTAAAAATGTCAACCCTATGCATCCCTGTGCTACTTACACTGATAGACGGTCTTCGACATGACTGCTGGTGTTTCTTAATTCTGATGCCATGTTTCATTCCACCCTGTATATATATATATATATATGTGTGTATCTGTTTACTTTTCACGGGGGCTTTCCTCTTACACACTACAAGTGTAATAATTCATCGTTATCATTAGTACAAATGAAACTCTCTCCCATACACATACACACACAAAGGGTTTTATTGTTGTAATTTCCAATGAAATGGATGTCTGTTCTGGTGTGAGATGGAGGGAATTAACGTTCTTACATGCTTTAGGCTTGAGTTCGCACGTGCAGGTACGCCAGAAGAACCACTTCCTGTTTCTGAGCTGGAGTGTGTGCATTCCTCAAGAGCACTCTTTTTTCTTTTCACTTCCTAACAAAAATTAGGCCCAGTTTTCAGCATGAGTTCAGTATACATTATGTACAGTATATATTCGGTATATTGAGTATATACACTCAAAAATACACTCATAGATTCCACAAGCTGTTGGAAAAATGGTTTGCAACAATACTCAGCTAGGCTGTGGTGTTTAAACAATACTCGATTGGTTTGCTGAGGAATCATTCCCCACATCATTACTCCACCCCCACCAGCCTGAAACGTTGCCCCAAGGCAAGTTGGCTCCATGAATGTTTGCCGTTGACTCCAGATTCTGACCCTACCATCTGCGAAAAAGATGATATTTTTATCCCCGTCTGCAGCTCTCCAGTTTTGTTGTCCTCAGATTCCTGTTCTTGGCTGACAGGAGTGGAACCCGATGAGATCTTCTGCCGTTGTAGCCCATCCACCTCGTTGTGCATTCTGAGATGCTTTTCTGCACTTAGGAAATTAATCAACACCTTCTGAGCAATCAGAATCCAGAATTCAACAAGGCTTTGGTGTAAATCCTAATATTACGTATTGAGTAGATAATAGCTAAAATGAAAAGAAAAAAAAGACAGAAATGATCTCAGATTTTGTTCTGTACTCCAAAGAATGGACCAACATTAAAATTGCCAAGTCATACTCCAAAAGTGGAACGTGAAAGTGAAAGAACATGATGCAGAACTTGGGCATCAACAGTGCACCCAGGATAACACAAAAACTTTGCGACCATTAACTCAGTTAGCTGTTAATTGCGGAAAATTACTCAACAGAACATTTAAATAGGCAAATAATTGGTTAAAAAAAATGTTTGCGCTGTGAACCAAAAGAGTCAATTGGAACGTATTTAATAAAAAAAATAAAAATCTGAAATTGTGTTTACTAAATTATATTTAAATCTTAGCTGTCATGTTATGTAAACATGTTTAACCTTAACCTTGACCCCAGGACTCCTTAGCTCTTAGCCTGACACGGACACTGAGGGAGCACGGAGTTGAGGGAATATCCCCTGTCAGCTTTCATTATCCTGGTGTGAAGTCATACAGTATAGCAAGGATCTGTGACTAATCACTTAAAAACATCCAGCACTTTGATTCTGGCTGCGTACGCTTGTCGTGTGCTTCCCAAGGTACATTACTAACCTTTAGCATGAGTGTGTTTCACATCAGAACACAAACAAGTAGCAGAAATACCCCGAAAGAAAACCTGGCTATGATGTAAAGCTTGAAAGCACAGGATGTGAAAACTTTCAAAAGTATCTCACCCCAAGTGTTCTTGTTTGTTTGGCAGGCATTTAAAAGAAAAAAGAAACGTGCAAAAGGGAAGCACACATGAATGATTCAGTCCAGGCTCGGTAGAAATTTACAACACATATTAAACAGAATTAACCACAAAGATACGTATATAATTATATAAGCATATTAATATTAGTATTATTATTATTAGCGTAAACATTTTCTTATTAACGTGACATTTTATTTGATCATAAATAAAAAAGAAAAAATGGCGGCTGCCGTAATGTAAGTTACTATAGAAACGATAACGTACTAGAACGAGCACATGAATGTAACCCTGCGAAAAATGACTCGACACATTCAATCAAAATCAAGAATTTGACAAAGCTGCGGTATATGATTGAGTATTTGCCAAGAATGACCACCTCAGACACGAGAAATGGCTGCAAGTAAGTATTTTATTGATCAGTTTCTTGCTTTAGCATGTCTGCTTCCACACTTCCCGTCTTCCAGCCCCCTCTTACAATTCTACACCAAGAAGTTCATGATGAATATGAAAGCTAAATATTAAGCACGTCATCAAATCAGTTCATTGGCGTTTCAATTTCATACAAAAAGGAGTTCTCTATGCGCCACATAACGTACTCCTGAATATTAATGGATCCGATTTCGTGGGACATTTTGTCTAAGTTATTGCTAAATGTTGACATTATAACAGTTTATAGACTTTTGAACCATAAGAACCAACAAAAGTAGCTGGAAATATGAGCCTTCTATTTGTTTGGAGTCTTTTATACCAGCTCAGTTTATTTCCAGGTCTACTATATTTATATATTTATTATGCAATTCAAAATCAGTAATTTTGGGACAAAATTGGATCACCTACATGTCACTTTTGCTAGTATTTCCAACATTGTAAGATGATCTTGCTTTAAGATGTTGGCCAACAGAAAAGTAGCTTGTACGAAAGTAAAGTTAGAAACAGTTCAACTTTGTGGCGAGGAATAATGTCAGGACTCAGCTCAAACTAAATAATTCAGATGTTTCTGCGTTCATTGGTTGGTTATTGGTTATTTCTTTACATCATTACTTGTTTATTTACTTAGCTAATCTCCTATCCTGATTCATTAGTGTATCAGAATGTAAGCTAGCTTTAGCTACTTTAATAAAAAAAGTCCTGTGGTTACACCTGATGGCAGTTTAACCTTTAGTTACGCTGACCATTTTACTAATTCAAGAAAAGGCTTGTTGTAATTCTTTTGCAAGCTTTTGTGTAATTGAGATTAAATAAAATTTATCCTAAGGACAAGGTAAGTGCTCTTAACTTTTCTTGCATGAATAATATACGATCCAGAGATACTATTGCATGTTAATATTTTTTAAGGTTATTTGCAGCTATAGAAGTGGTTATTTATTCTTTTTTTTTTTTTTTTTTAATTTAGCTATAATCTCTTTACCCTGCTTCAAAACTGGAATGTAATCTCGCTCTAGCCACATTAGCACACCTTAGCAAATGGAGGCTGTTTACTAGCAATCAAACGCTCTACTCTGGAATTTTGAATGAGTAACGGGAATGTTGCTTGTATCATCAAGGGAATCAAAAACTTGCTTGGGTTATAGTTACATCTGATGGCAGTTACCCTGCTTCGATATTGGAATGTAATCTTTAATAGCAAACATAGAACACTGTAAGCTAGAATTTTATGGTTAATGAGCATTTGAAGCAAAAGTTTTTGAACACTTCACATTAAACTTCCATCCTATAAGTTGAGAAAATCTAAGTAAGGAATAAGTGAACTGAGAAATTTTAATTTATTGGTGAAAAATTGCGCTCTAACTGGATCCCTATAACGTATATTGTTACAGGTGATATCATAAATTGTCTCGTAAATTAGCGTCTAATGATATTTAGACTCATTTACAGTCTAGTTACAATCTGAGAGTCAACAATGTCTTTAAATATGAAGATTCAGCGATTTTCACTTATCCAATTGCCGTCGAAAACATTTGCGAATTTGAAAAAATGATAGCAAAAAAAAAAAACTAAACCAAGGGAAAAAAATTAAACGTTTTAAGAGTATATTACGCAAGGCAATTAAACCTTTCCTGACACGTTTGCAAATTCGCAAGACATTCGCAAAAAAAAAAAAAAAAAAAAGGGCTTGCTATAATTCTAATTCTGTACTTTCGTGTGGGGTTAAAATTCTGTAGTACCTAGAATTATAATTCAGTAGCTATAGAATTTTAGCTATGCTAAAATTATAGAATTATTGCTACAAAGATAGAATTATATCTAACATGTTAGCTATGGAATTTTTAGGATTATAACCACAACCATGATGCCAAAATTGTAGAATTATAACTGTTATTATAACTATCTAATTATAGAATTATAACTATAATTATAGAATGATGAGAATTATCCAATTACAATGATAATTGGAATTGAGTGATCTTAGAACTACACCTATAAAATGATTATAGAAGTATAATGCTATAATTATAGAATTATAACTACAGATACAGAACAGCTAGACTTATGGAATTACATCTAGAATGAAAAAATCACTATAAAATTACAAAAATATAACTATAATGATGTAATGACTAGAATTATAACTATAATTAGAATTCTATAATTAGAATTTGATCTTTTTTTGGTGAGATTTTCATGACAAATTTATGGAATCTGGACAAGCCAGATCTTTTGTGAAGGTTAAAATTTTTGATTTTTAATTTGAACCCTGCAGGTCTTACATTCATATAGCTTAACAATATCTAGCAATGCTGATATATATGTATATATGTATATTTCATGGCACCCCTGTAAACTGTAAGTGCATGCAGACAGATGGATTTTCGGTTTTACGGCCCACGTGAGCCTGCAGGTCTTACACCAGGGACCTTTACATTCATGTGCTTTAGCGTGGGCAAGCAGGAAAGCTCACGGCATGACTGATTGACACTGAACACATCCACACGAAGCTTGGAACACATGATAATAGACACACACGTCTAGTTAAGCTGAGTTGTGAGCGCTATCAACTGCTCCAGAGGGTCAGGAGGTCACAGGGAGCAGGCGCCTTTTCTTTTGGACATGTGTCTCTGCTGACTGTGCGCGTGCCTGAGGGAAAAAAAGATTGATACGTTAACGGACTTTGTTTATAGTGGCGGACGTTATGAATCGATTTTTTTAGTTGATTCTTTGAAGCGAACCAAACGTTACGTGTTTTCATGCGTTTGATCCGCAGCACAGAGTAAATCGACCCGATTCGACACACTACATGTTATACAGCGAGGCTTTCTGACCTGGTCAGGTCTTCCACGTCCACCAGCATGGCGTCCTGCTCCACATGAAGCTCGTCTCTCAGGAGCAGCAGCTGCACAAGCTCATCGTTTAGACCTGCGGGAGAAATCAGAAAAAATATGCACACCCTTTAGCATCATGGCTCTGACCTTGCTCTTGTAATCGAAATACAAATATGTATGACCATGGACTGCATTTTCTGATCGTAGAGACATATAACGTGGTATATATCAATGATGTAATATTTTTACTGATGCTGATTGCCGAGGTCTGGATTTTCGTGTGAACTTTGACCTCACCCTGTATCTGGGAGTGGAGGTCGTTGGTGATGACCTGTAACTGACCCAGACTCATGTCTCTCAGGTCCATGGGCCTCAGACTCCTCTTCATCAGACTCTCGCTGATGTGGGGCATGTGGGGCAACTGCGACAACACCCCATCGATACATTCTTAGACAGTAATTATTCTCATCATCATTAATATTATTATTATAAGTATATTGATATTTCTATTTCTGCCAAAACATGTATCACCTGATATTTATCGTTCCATTTATTAATCCACTTATCAATATATCTCTATGCTATTGGGTATTTAAAGCTGAAAGCAGAAGTGTGTAAATGGTGTAACTCTCTATTCGGTCTAATTTCACTTCTCTGGAAAGAGGGATGCTTTGAATCACTCTAGATTTAAACAAATGTTTGATTCTCTCATTCATAAAAAAAAAAAAATGGTACTATTGGGGAGGTCCCAATTTTCTATCATAAAGTGTTAGGATTCGGTTCTGTTCTCGATGGTGCACTGATATCAGATCAGAGCAAGTCCTGAAACTGCGAAGTGTTAAATAGCATATCGCATTAACACCCTGTTGTTAAAGCGGGATTTTATCACTAGGGCCTCATGGTGCCAAATGAGTGAAGTAAACCTTCTGTAATACAGAGAAACAGCAAGCAGGGCTCCTTAAGTGTCACTTTCAAAATTGTATTCGTTTGTGCGCTCTTGCTTGCTTTCTTGCTTGACGTCATCTTCCACTGCCTTCCAATTATAAAAAAAGCAAGTACCGAGAAACATCAGAAAAACCCCAAGTGCTATTGATGAAGTCGTGATCTTGGATTCCAGTTTCATTTCTAGTGCCCCTTTAACGATTTGCCAAAGTCATGATCAGAACCAAATGTCCATGTGTGTGTGTGTGTGTGTGTGTGTGTGTGTGTGTGTGTCACTGACCAGATCGGCCACAGGTGACCTGCGGTGTAGCTGGACATGCCTCTCCACCTCCACCTGCATCCGTGCCATGGGCCGAGCGAGAGCCAGAGCGCCGCGAGCTTCCTCCTCGAGCCGCCGCTGCAGCCGCCAAAACTCCCCATCCTCTTCCTCTTCCTCACAAGTGTCCCGGTCTGAGAGAGACGAGCTCTGTTTACTCTGCCCAGATGTATAAAATAATCAGAAAAGATTACCATTGGGTTGCCCAGGAAACCATATCTCCATACTTGATATAGAACCTATACTGGCTCATAGGCTTATTTTTATAACCAAAATATTGCAATATTTTCCTATAGTGTCCAATAATTTGGGACTTTAATTGGTGTGTAAAACATTTTCATTTATTTAATGATTACTGGTGTTCACATCCTGTCTGAAGGTAGGGTTAAAGGATTAAAAAGCACATCCATTATTGGCCCAGAAACTCCGAAGGAACGTCTCTGGTCAGCCATTGACATGACTCCAATAACATGCAATTTAGCTTCGTTCAAGTGTTCAATGCAAAGTGAACATCAACAAATTCATCAGTGATGTATGTTGAAGATGAAGATGTTGGCGCTATCCCATAATGCACCGCTCGCTAACTCTATGTCCTGTATAGAGAGGTATTTAAAAAGCAGGTACCACAGGAGACAAGGGCGTGTCAAGGCTCGTCTCTGTCCTGCTGTCCTCAGCATCGCTGTCTTTATCACTGCTGCTGTCATTCACAAAGCAGACCTGCAGATTCACACCGCTCTGAAACCTAAAGCAGGACCAAACATCAAATATCTCAAAACGTTTAATCGACAGGGATTTTTTTTTATTTTTTATTTCTCTATACTGAATCATATATTGTTTGGGGAAAATGTTCTATAGTCCATGGTATGGATATTTCTTTGGGTCATGTAATGATTCCTGCTAAAAATCAGAACTGTTTCCTCAGTTTCTGAGAACGTCATGCGCATTGGGCATTTCCTTAAAATGTTCATTTCACACAGAAGCTTTGACATTGGGATTTTCTTAATATATCATGTTTATCCATGCAGTTATGTCATACACGCAAGTGGTGCTTTTAAACAGTTTCCTGCTAAAATAATATTTGAAAACGCGGGAGAAAAACGCGTTATTCCCTGTTAGCTACATGCTAACACGTCAGAACGTTTGCTTGACTGTTCCCATAGAAACCGATTAATCCGTTAAGCTACACCACAAGGTATTAAAACGCTTTAATAATGCCGAAATGGTTATGTAACAGGAATACAAAATGCTCATTAGGCATATTTATTACACATAAAACATTATTTTTAAGGTTTGATAACAAAATACAGTGTTTTCCAGGTGTTGTTTAAATCGAAGCTCTGCTGCGCCCTCTTGTGGCGAAAAAAAGGAAAAAGACTGAATAAAAGGCTAAATTCCAAATAAACAGATTCTACAATTATTTTAACAATATTCTTTCATTTATTATCTTCCAACCAAACTCAGTAATAAGTAACCTAATGCAAATCTTTGCATCAAACCGGTTTTCATTAAGAATTGCACCTACTTGAGGTGTTGTTACGTGTAAATGCGTGTTTATGAGGTTATTTATCCAGCGTGATCAATTAAAGGTGCTGTTTGTCATTTTAAAAGTGTCATATAGTTAAAAAGATACTTTAGAACAACTGTGATATGTAACAGAGCCATGCAATGGATGTTATTCATTTCTTTCTTTCAGGCTTTATAATCAGGGATTGTATCAGGGATTACAATTTTCCAGCCCAGAAAAAAAGCAAACCTGTAATCTTGTGTCTTTTCTGTTATAGGTAATCCATAAGGCGTACATTTTTTTCAGCAGAGGTGGTCTGAGGTTGGCTAAGAGGAAAGGGAATTGCCACTGTTTTTAATTGCAACTTGCATTACAGGCAGCAGAGGGCTGTAAAAATGATAAATTGCATCTTTAAGACACAAGGAGATGATAATCAGAGCAGGTAGCAGATACACATTACATAACAAGAGCATATACAGCGATACACACCTTGGAGACGGGCAGCTGTTGCCGGCGAAGAAAACAGGCCCGTCGTCATAGAAACTGCCGAGGGCCAGTTTCTGTCTGATGGACTCCCTCTCGATCCTCTGGGCCTGGATACATCATTCATTAAAACCAGAAAAAAAAAACAACGCAAATGGATATGGATTCAATTATTTGGGGCAAAACATTTTCAGGAAATTTTAGCCCTGTTCCTCAAACCAGCCATAGCGTGTTTAGTGTCAATCATTTGCACTGGAGTTATAATGTAACGTTAATGAGATTAATCACTATGTCAGGACATATCATCCATCCCTAAAATACACCACGCCCCGCCCCTTTCTTGTCTTTCGGCTCCGACCTGGTGAAGTGAGCCTGCCATGAATAAGCACAATTCCAGGGCGGTTTCTGATCTGTGATGTAACACCAGTCAATCAGTCACGCTTTCTGGCACATTCTATGAGTCAGCTAACAGCTACCAGCTAATCAGGTGTCGTTATTCCGATAGAACGCTCTTATTGATCCAGGATAATGAGGATGAGATCAGAAAACAGCTACCAAAAGCTTCATTCGACGTCACCTTTAGCACAGTCCAGTCTGGCCAGCTGAAAACCCCCCTAATGTACAAATTCTCTCTTTGCATCACACACATTATAAGGAAAAAAAAAAAATACTCCAAATACATTAAGACTAGGCACACATCATATTCTCTAATGGTCAGCTGGGGATAAAAAGCATCACAGAACGAAGGTCTCACCTGGTAAACACATTTCTCCTGATGCACCATCGTTCAGCGCATGGCCGAGTGCAGCAGCAGCCACCCTGCTTTCCACTGCAGTGTGTGAGAGGCTTCCTGAAGACACACACACACACACATACACGCACACACACACACACAGTGATGGGAGGAGGAAGAGTGATCTTGCTCTCAGGCACTCAGGCATGGAGAGAGAGAGAGAGAATGAGTAACACTACAAGACATGAACACTCCCAAGATCATTTCTGACAACTCCATCTGTGTTTAAAAGATCAGCGTGACCGTATACCGAAAGAGTGACACATGTAAGGAATCACTTCAGGGATATGCTGTTATAGGAAAATGATCAACCATCAAGTGTTAAAGTTAATTCTTGTCCAGTAGCAGCATATTCCAAAATGTTTCATTCCTCTTCAGCAATTTTCCAACAATTAGATTTTATTTTTTCATTTATTAAAGGGTGCCAAAAATTCTGCAAATCGATAGATTGATCTCTTGTCCTTTCCTTCCTTTACTGTACGTCTTCCTTTTGCTTCTTTTTTCTTCCTTACCCTCTTTCATCCTTCCACCCCTCCTCCAGGAGTAGCTTCTGTAGAAGTAAATAAAATGACCACAGATAGAGTGATAGATGGAGATTGTGTAGAAATGTTATGAGTACATTTTCAGATTTGACCTGTGAAACATTCCCACAATGCCGTGCGTCTCTCGTTGTACTTTGCCCCTCTGATGTGGCCGGCTGCCAGGACTCCTGCGGACGCTGATATTACACAAACACGGCCGTGTCAGCATTTCAATAACCATGGATACAATCAACACACAGCTACTGCACACGGCCATGATGGAGAGAGAAGTGAGGGATCTGTCCATCTTCACCTGACTTCTGATTCAGGTCAGACCTTCACAAGACCTAGGAACGGTTTTCTCCTCTCTCTCTCTCTCTCTCTGTCTCTCTCTTTTTGTGTGTGTGTGTGTGTGTGTGTGTGTGTGTGTGTGTGTGTGTGTGTGTGTGTGTGTGTGTGTGTGT
>JAQQZX010000001.1:22529652-22553218 GCA_030068355.1 Notoglanidium maculatum | reverse complement strand
AGCAGTTAAACACAGGCTGATGAATATGGACTAGTTGAATGAGGACTTACTGTTGAGTCTCTAAAATAGTCATTGAACTAAGTGACTTTTGTAGGTAAAATTAGGTGTTTAACAACCTGTTAAAAATACACCAGAATGCAGGAAATGGCAACCAATTCATTAAAACATTTCTGGGTCCTACAACTACAGCGTTTAGTCTAGCAGTTTGTTTTGTAAAAGTTTCAGGTGTAGCTTAAGGATGTTTGACCCAACTACATCTCAAAAACCACACAAAAGATGCAAAAAAAAAATTCGTGGGCATTATTAAAAGGAGACATTTTTTCTGATTTTTCTGAAGAGGGCATTTTTTAAACTGTTGCTCACTCAAAAGAGGCGATTTGTTTTCAAATGGAATTTAAAACATGGAGTGAATGAAGACTTTATGAAGATTAATATGTGTTGAAGGGCTGGTATAAATGGTGGGGCACTGCACAACCTGCCCCTATGGATGATCCACCACTAGATGCAAACCTACTCATTTCCTGGTGCTCTTGTCTAGCAGATGGAGACGAAGGAACCAGGACCTCGGAGTAGCTTCCACGGAGTCCTGAGATACAGAGGAGAGTCTGAATGGCCAAGTACCCCTCTTCAGGTAGCACACTCACTCTACACACGCTGTACCACAACGATAAATTCAGAGTGTGATACTCACCCGTACAAGACGCAACACACAAACGATTATGCAGAGTGTCCACCATACAAGTTTCTGTAAATAAGAACGAGCGCATTAATTAAAGTAAACCTGCGATTTACAGCTGCGCTATTCACAGAGCTGCACCAATCAGAATGGAGAATTCAACAACGCTGTGGGATAATGGCTAATAACGCAGTCATGAGGGCACAACATTAATCACATCCATAGTGATTCACTCAATTGATTCACTAAAGAGTCATTCAAAAAAAGGATTCGTTTGCCATTTACACTCTGCCATTTATGTTAAAAATATTTAATCGTCTTAATTAATGAAAAGTATGTAACATGGACTCTTCCAGACCCCATCTGCTAGTGACCATACAGTGTTGTGTGAGTTTTGTGGTGCGAAAGCAAAGCCTCTGCTTGATTTTTCCAAGACTCCAAATAAAGAGGTAGGTTTAAATCCTAAAACTACTATATCTCTCACCAGCTTACTAAACAACTGGGGAAAATTCTCCAAACCGAACGTAAAAAGTTGAAATTTCAACGTGTATCCACTCAAAATGGTCCTTTGCTCGTTCTGCAGGATTTCTGCTGCAGTCAGTACATGGAGATGTTTAGGAAGGTGGAGCAGCAGTGGCGCTTGATGCAGGAGCAGGCTGGTGAATCTTCACAGGAACACGACTCCAATGTGGAGGATCTCAGAGAGAGAGCGAGATTGCAAGACATGTAATTATCACCTAAGACGACCTGGGTTTAGCAAGAACGTCAAGTCATAACGTCTTGCTAACTGGCTAATGTTGTAGAGCAACAAACAGAAATAAACGTTTCGGATATTTAATTTTATGTACGGTCTATCTTTCACTAGCAAAGTAATATTTCAAATTTTGATAATATTTAACAATGCATTCTATTACAATTGAAAAAATACCTGAAAACAGAAGGTGAAGGCTAGCTAATAACTAGCTACTACTAACTAGCTAACAGTTTCAACAAAGAATAATAAATTAATTACAATTACAACTAATACACTTTACACGCCATACAACTAATACACGCCACAGGCTTGCTCATTAGGGATATATATACGTAGATAAATGTATAATAAAAGTTTATATTCAGAATTTATATACTTTTGTGAAGCTGCTCTGAGACAATGTGTTGTTAAAAGCGCTATACAAATAAAACTGAATTGAATAATAAAGGAAAAACATAAATAAATGATTAATATTTCACGCTGTATCTTTTTACAAGGATGTTCAGTACAGTCTAGCTTGCTAGGTAATGAACTGGCTTGCTAACAAGCTAACAGTAAATTAGCAAAGTTTCCTCAAGAAATGGTTGACAAAAAAACATATCATATTTGAAAGTATACAATTCTTTTCTTAACTGTCTTAAAAAGCTCTTCAGCTCTTCATTAACTGCCTGCAACAACTTGATATTTGATACAGAACAGGAACTGAACTGTTTATGCTAATTATCAAATGAATGTGTGTTTATTTAATGTTATGTAATTATGTAATCGTCAGGGTCACGTGACTGTGTATTAGTATATACATTCCTTAATTCTTTCATACTCACTCTTCACTTGTTTTCACAAAGATTGCAGCAGGCTGCAGAGAAATGTCTCAAAAAGGCTAAAAGGCAATCTTCAGGAAACCGTGAGTACACGATCTTACTGTTCTGAACCGATTCACAAGGTGGTGATTCCTTTTTTCTCTCACACATTAAATGTGTCAGTGACATCAAACACATTATAACAGAACAGATATCTTTATTTCAGACAGACTTCAAATAGAAAACATTTCTAGCCTAGCCGCTAATAATAGAAATGAAGTGAAACATCTGCGTGTTTTAATTGGCAGAAACCGAGATACCAGGCTGTAAAGTGACGTCTTCCGGTTCGGTCACCACCATCAGTTTCCGGCTTTTGGATTATGTGCGCGCGACAGAGAACAAACTCTTTACCGTGAGGGAAAATGACATGAAAGAGGAAATGCCCAGACCGCCCGAGCCCTGCCCCGCTAATACTTCATTTCCAACTGGGTTTGGTCTGTGCCATTACCAGGTGCTTACTGGTTTGTATTTAACATGCACTTGCTGACTTCTCATTGGGTGAATCTCATCTTAATAACAACTTTATTACTTATTTGGCTCAAGTGATGGTTGTTGAACGGAAATGCGACTGTAGACTGTAGAAAAAGTTCAAGAACCTTACTGTCAAGTCCAGTCCCTAGTTTTCTATTCCTAACCCTGGTTTTGGAGTGCTTTCGACTGGTTAGTGGCCCTTCAAAACCAAGCTACATTTACATTTATGTCATTTGGCAGACGCGCTTATCCAGAGCGACTTACATATATCTAATTTATACGACTGAGCAGTTGAGGGTTAAGGGCCTTGCTATCAGTGATAGCTTGCCAGTGCTGGGATTTGAACTCATGACTAGTCCAATGGCTTAACCGCTGAGCTACGACAGTTTCTTTTGGAGCCCCAAAAGAAAGGGGACACCCTACCATACGCAGGAGAGTCTAAATCAGGGGAGTATGGCTAAGGGATTGGGTCTAGGACTAATCGAGAACCTCCCCAGTCAAGACCAAGTCATGATTGAGTCCAAATGAAAGCCAGACCAAGTCATTGCACCATTGGGTTTGAGAGCTAACACAAGGACTTACTTCGAATAGACGTGTGGAATTGTTGAAGCTGTCAGGAGACGTTTGTTAACATTTATGGAAGGAGTCTCCAGTGTCAGCGCTTTGTATCTTCTCAGACACGGGAAAGCCTTCAGGATGTCTTGCTAACGTGACAAGTTGTGGTTTTTTTTATTCTTGGCTGGTGAGGAAATGTTGCTATGGCAAAAATAAGAACTAAGAGGAATAAAATAATTAGGGACATGAGAAAGTTTTACTCCTTACTTCTCTTTATCGCAGGGCCACATACAGAAGTTTTACTCGAACGGGAATACATTTCTCACAGCGCTTCCAGACAGCACTACCCGAGTCTTGTATCCTTTACAACAAACGCAGATCAGCGTGAAGCGAATCGTGGTTTCTGAATTGTTTTAATGATAAATATGTTTGAGCTTCATTGTTAGCATGAATCCAACACGCGTCTTTATTAGCGTGTATCTGTTAACCTTTGCGTCGACCAACTGAACATTCCTTATCCTTGCTAATGTAGCTATCCTTCGGGAAATCTGGCCATTATCTCTTTCATAGACGACACAGAGGGGGTCTGCATCGTTCTTGATGACGTCAAGTCAAGCTGTCCAATCAGAGCCTTCTTCCAGTCCAGTGGCATCGCCATCTGTTACTATAGCAACGGGAGTACCTGGTAAGTCCATGAGGTCAGCTCTGTGAATGAACGATCCATGGATCAGGTATTGTTTTTAGCTGATGATATGCGGTATGAGCCACACACACACACACAGGTCATAAAGTTATTAACGAAGAGACCCTGAGAGAAATGTCACGTGAGCTTCACGTGTGAATAATGCGGTTAGAGTTTTTTTTTTACCATGATTAATTTTTCAGACATTCAGATTTTTAAAACATGATTCATTTACTTACATAATTTTATCGAATTTTTTCTATACGATCGATTTATTTTCGTGTGCCGCACAATTTGAGTACACAACACGTTGCACGTTCATGCATTTCGTTACGCGAGAACACGTTGCTCACAGCCACGTATGGAAAAAGAAATGATCACGAAATATGATCTGAAAAATGGAAAATTCAATGAAATTTAGGTAAGGTTTTATTCATATGATAAAGAATTCTTGATTTATTTTACATATCCAAAAATTGTGCTGAATGATAGATATCATTTAAGTCCTTTTTTTAAAATTTTTTAAAATTTGAATTCATGATGGAGTATATAAAAAGCATTTATGGATCAGAATGAGTTGAACGATATCATTTTCTCAGTTTGCACTTGGACGCGTGGGGAGGGCGGAGTCTAAACGAAGACAGGTCCAGAAGCAGGAAGTGGAAATGGACGGGCAGCACAAGCAAGCCGTCCCCCTTCAAACCCGTCCACCTGTCACTCAATAAAAACATCGGGGTTAGAGTTCAGGGACAAGGTTCTGTCCTGGTGACCTTCCTGGCCTCGGGACAGCAGGCTCGCTTTAGCGTAGGAGGCCGCACACAGGTACAGTACGTTTCTTTCTGTTCAAATCTCCTAAGACACGTTGAAAGAAGAGATTTTACCGAGCGGTGTGCACACAGGTGAGTGATCCCGCTCCGTCTCTGGAAAAAGAGGAGCTGATGCTGCAGGTGATCCAGCTCCACGCCCGGCTGGTCCTCGAGCGCCTGCGCTCGGGCCTCGGTTTGAGCTCGGACACTAGGCGTGGCTCTCTCAAGCTCCCCCCGGTGCTCATCTCACAGGGACGGAGACTGCTGAGGCTCAGCTCCAGCGTGTGCACGGAGAAGGACCAAGCCTACATACAGCACTGCCTGCGGGACTGCCAGTGACCTCTGACCTCACGTCTCTTATCCTTTGATGGAAGGGGCCCTCTGGTGGCGTGAAGGAAAAACACGCGCTTGCTGATAGAAAACTTAGTCAACAATAAGTAAATAACGTTCGCATTCTGCTCCGGTTTTGCCCATACTAATTACAATGTACCTTGCAAGGCAATCGAACAGTTTTGAATACACCCCTGCTACCCTAAAGATTAAAGACTGAAAAGAAATCATTTATTTTAAAAACGGAACGCGTTAAACTGGCTGCCAGTGAACCGTATTTGCAAACCTCAAACCTTTACTTACGTACGCAAATGAAACCCATTCTTATAATGTTTTATTCAATAAACATGTAAACACTTTACTGAAGTGATGTCATGACCCATTACAGACCTGTACATTTTTAGAAAGAAAAACACGGAGGCATGTTTTTATTTTATTAGGATTTATTTAATATCATCTTTAACATGTTCAGCTAAATATATATATGTAAAAAAAAAAAAAAAAATTTAACAGATCAATAAACAACCGACAACGTTAAATAGCCATGATTTGAGATTCGGGCAAGTTAAGAAAAAGTTAGTTTTTAACATTATAATCTATGATTAAATGATATAATGTTAAGTTTACAGGAAGATAAGGGAACGACAGACGTGCACGTCTGCGCACGTTCTCTCTCAGCGAGACATACTGCTCATACGTAAATCTTGATGGGAACTCTTATTGCACTGCACGTTGGACTCAGTAGTAATAAATGGCCATGGAGGGATCGTGTGCGTGTGGACCGAGTTGTGTAGGGGGCGGAGCCTCTCCGGAGGCGCGTGGAGGCGAACAGTGGGCGGGGCATCCAGCCTGCGCAGGTAGCAGGACTACTTTCAGCGCAGACCTTCATAAAACGTCACCTCACGACCGCAGGAGAGTCGCACCGTAAACCTGGAGGGGCGGAGCCAAATAGTTACGAGCGAATCATATTTCTTATACCTGCCGGATACAACGTCCCGGATTCTCTCGATTATAACGAAAGTCTGAAGACTAAGCAGTAATCGTGAGTGTGTGTACATACTTGGAAGGAAGCGGAGCTGTGGGTTAAGAGTGATATTGAGGAAGTCTGTCCATGGGTACGTTCATCTTCATCTCGTTCTCCAGGATCTGCACCAGCTGCTGCATGGAGGGAAGGTGACCGGACTCCAGCTTGGACCACACGGGAACATCTATTTAAAAACAAAAAAAATGGAAAAAAATTTATAAAATCACAGATTTCCTACTACTGCGTCGTCCTTTCTGGGAGTCTTACCGTTGAGGGTGATTTCAAAAGCCCCCGTCGACATGAGCTGATTTTCGAGCATGTTGCTGAAGAAGAACGCCATCATGCAGGCGTAAATCTGCCAAAAACAAGAGGACAGAACGCTCATCGGCTTTGTAAAACTGCACACCTGGTGCATTTTCTAAAAAACAGGTCGCGTTGATTCGCACTTCAGCATTCAAGAGACTAAATTTAGCGCATGGATAAATGACCACCGGGACGCAACACCTTCAGAAGAGAGAGAGAGAGAGCTGCTGTCGGAGGCTCGTTAGTCCCCGATGTGTCCGCACACAAACACTGCACCTCAGAGATCAGTCGCCGACATGTAGATTTTAAAAACAGTGAAACTTGTCTAAAGATTTCCATTAAAAAAAAAAAAGAAAAGCTTCATCAGCCGGTCGGGGATGAAGAGTCGACTCACCTTATTCTCCTGGCTCCAAGTCCAAATTCGGGGCGGCTCCATGCCGAAAAGCGTGAACGGGTCCTTGCCTACGATGATCAGGCCGATCAGGAACAGTTTGAAAACGGATAGAAAGGAAGCGATGTGCCTGAAAAGAAACGCGCGGTCACACCTCGCAGCTTTACGTACAGTATACGGACAGAACGCAAGCTTTCAATTCTCACCTGTAAATAGGCAGAGGGAGATAGTTCTCCCCCTCGATGCGGATGTCTGGGTACCGCTGGGACAAGGCCTGCGTGTACTCCTCAAACACCCGCTTGTAGCCTCAGGAGATACTGGAACAGAACGGAGCACAAACACAAACAACTACAATCGCTGACCTGACCAATATTCTTCTAGCGAAATATAAAATTTAAAAATAAAATAAATATACACGCCCCGAACAACAGGCAAAACAACAATTATCAAATCACCTTTTATTATTATTTTTTAAACTCACATGGTTTTTCTACTAGATCACTTTTGAAAGAATATTTACTTCAGTGATCATTTTATTCCACATCCAAAGCACATATTTTATGGACTTTAACCCCGTGTACAGTTTGTACACACTCAAATGGCACGCGTGCTTTTTGATTTGCTAATCCTCAAACAAAATCTAGTCCATACTGGGCAACAAATTACCACATCATGTCTTTCTGCTACCTAAAAAAAAAGTGCACTGCAAGTGTACTAATTTATACTGTATGTGGACTTTTGGGATACAGTCCACAGCTGTGGATTTAAAATAACATGTCAAATGAAAAACCTCTAAGCTAATTTATAAAGTTATATCTTATTAAACGTCTAGAAATCTTCTCCATCTTCCTAATCTCATTAAGAGCTTTATGGGAAGCTGGTAAAGGCCTGACAGATGGGCCGCATCCCTAATGACTCTCCAATGGACGTGTAGTGCACTACGTACGCCGTTCATTCGCGCCCTACGTAGGGCACTTATATAGGGAGGGGGAAGCAATTTGGAATTAAGCAACGTTAGTCGTTAGGGTTATGACGAAACGTAAATAAACACTCGCGTGCGAATTAACAAGAAATAAGTCGGGTTTTTTTTGGCAAAGATATGTTTAATTAGTAAATATGTTCAAATTTAGATGATTTTGAAAACGTGTTTTATAATAACGCTTCGAATTAGTTAGCCCGGTGGCTAGCTAAAGCAACTTTAATCGGAGCACCACACGGGCAAGAAATACAAAAAATATTATAAAACTATCGCTGTGATTTCTTACCAGATTTGGAATTTGAGAAGCGGACCGGCTGCAAACTGCATTTTCGTTTTCCTGATGCCGCTGTTATGGCCACCGACGCGATAAAGCGAGCAGGCCAGTAATATTAACACGGAGAGCGGAAACCAGCGCATCTTCCCTTCTCCTAGCTGCGGCAGCTAATAGAGTAGACCGGAAGTCGGCGGCAGGTTTAAAAGGTGGAAATAACGCGCTGTGATTGGCTCACAACCTAGTGACGTACCGCTGATCTAGACGAGTTGATATTTTGCTATGACATTAAAGTCAGGAGTTACCTCCATTCTATATATTTTAAGTTTTTAATATACTTTTCATTTATTAATAAATAAACAAACAAACAAATAAATAAATATTTATTAATTAATAATATATATATATTTTTTGACCGGAGTGTCTTCTGCTCTTGTATCCATCCACTTCAAGGTTTGATGTGCATTCTGAGATGCTTTTTTGCTGCAGACCCTCTGCTCACAGGATGTTCAAACTTATATGCATACAGTACTGTGCAAAAGTCTTAGGCAGTGCACATAAGACATAAGTGTAAATTTTTCAGAATGACCCCCAAAGTTAGTCTTTAGTAATAGACGTTCCTTAGCTAATAAGCACCTTTAGTCTGGTGGATTACAAGAGAAGCCTAACTTAATAAAATAAATGAAGTTATTATTATCATTATTATGATATTATTTATTAAGTGTGCCAGTGTGAGAGACAACATCTACAAGGATTGTCACAGGTTCTCACAGATGTTTGGGGGAAAACACTGCGCATGACAGTGCATGAGAATGAGTTTATTCGTCTATTTATGCTTGCATACAGTAACGTGTTGCTGAATTAGGGAATAAGACATCATTTTTAAATATGTTTTTGTTTTCTATAATCGCCACTGACATCAAGTGTAACTTATGCAATTTACAAGTTGGTTCAATTCCCACATGGCTCCTTCCTCCCTGTGTAAGTGCACTAAGCAGGATACGAAACAGTGGCTTTCGAGCTTTATCTAGTGCACTGAACTCCCAGTAGAGTTCCGTTTCGGATTTAGCCCTTTCACGCTGATTGGTTGAATCCTCACAAACTTCCGGTTGGTGGGCGGAGTTACGTTTGTGAGTACGTAGCCGTAAAACAGCGAGACAACTTTCTTTCCTCGTTACCTCGAAAGCCTGTTACAGGTACTGTCCGCGGTTTCACATAAGCGGGGTTTAAAAAAAATAAATAAAATAAAGCTACATCAAGATGGTGGCAAAGCAGAGAATCCGCATGGCCAACGAGAAGCACAGCAAAAACATCACACAGAGAGGCAACGTCAAAACGTCGGTAAGCCCGTCGCCATGGAGATGTTCAACGTGTCAGATTTACAGCTAAGCTAACTTACTTCCTTCTGAACCTGGACGTAAACAGGAACAACATTTCCTGAAGTGGAACGTAAAAAAAAACCAGACAAACGTCAAGTTTACTTACTTTCCCAGAAATTCCTTTGTTTCCCTTTCTAAACATGCACGTTTTCAAATTCAAACTTGTAGTAACGGCGTCACTCGGTAAGTCTTTTATTAGCGCCGCGTATAATCGTACTAAATAGTAGTTAAGTCAAATAGTACGCAACCACAGTCGGTTTGTAGCATACCTATTAGTATTGTAGTACGCAATTGTGCACGTATTGACATACTGACTGACTTTTTGGTACGTAGCTCTAGTATTAGCGGCGTACTAATTAGTAGAGTAGTCTGCAATTCTGACGTACTGTTTAATACGGTAGTATGTAGGTTTTTTACGTAGCTGAAGTACTCGTGGCATACTAATTAGTACATTAGTGTGTAATTCTGAAGGAATAGCTTATTGACGTATTGCTATGTAGTATTAACGGCATACTGATTAATATAGTAGTGTGTAGCATACTGATTAGTATGTAGTATGCATACTGATTAGTGTAGTAGTGTGTAGTTTTGGTACATAGCTACAGTATTAGTGTCATTCTGATTAGTATGGTAGTATGCAGATGTGCATGTTTAGCCTATTGACATAGGGTGTAGTATGTTGTTTTGGTACTTGGCTATAGTATTAGTGGCATACTGATTAGTGTGGTAGTATGAGATTCTGTACATATAGCCATCAGGTTATGAACATGATAATTAGTATGGTGGCATAATAATTAGTATGCAAGTGTGCGGTTTTGAATGTACAGCCACAGCCTTACTGACATACTCAGTAGTATGGTAGTATGCAATTTTCTATGTACAGCCACCAACTTACTGACATACTGTTTAGTATGTGTTTTTGTACATAGCCAGGGATATAGTGACGCAAAAACATGTAAACAACACTCGTGTGTTTTGAGTAGTAGCATAAATAAAATCAAATTAGTTGAAATATCTCTATGATTCCTTTTTAAATCAGCGACTAGTGTGAGATGTTCTTATCTTAAAAAATTTCTAATTTCTGCCCCACGACGTCCCGGCTTCGCGCTCAGTGTTCCCGGGATCGTCTCCGGATCCAGCGCTACGCTGAGTCACGACACGCTGAACAATATGTCCAGATCAGAACACCACGTGAAAAAAAAAAAAAAAAACCCACAACACTGAATATAAAGCTTGTGAAAGTTGTCTACAATGTTATTTATGTAAGAAACTCTTCTTCTGCAGAAAACGAACACGGATGACAAAGTCTCAGTGGGACCATGGCTCCTGGCGCTCTTTATCTTTGTCGTGTGCGGATCAGGTAAGTGTTACATACATATGTAATACAGACCTAGTGGCGTAAAAATAACCACACGAATGGGAAGGGGAAAAAACGTTGCATGTTCCCACGTGGAAAACAGCCCTGTCTCAGCTTTTGCCCTTGGATTCGAGTTAAAGCCGTGATAAGGATGTTTTATGAGCGAGGTTGGCCTGATAGCAAGATATATTTGGATGCAAAAAAAAAAAAAAATCTAGCAGGTGAAGCTGCTCTCATAACACTTCAGAAATAAATAGCTACCCTGTCTTTCTGTCTGGGGGAAAAAAAACAAACCATATTCATCATATGAAAAGATTCAAGTTCTTTTAAGCCCTGGTGACATGGAGCTGTGAAATATCAGCGCACTGACAGGATCGTTCCAGCTCTGTGCGTGTTTGTGTCCAGCTCGGGTTCCAGACTGTATTTGCGTTAAACATTTGGCATTTTGGAACATGGTTTTGTTCCCCTGCTCTTTTTTTCCCCTTGTTTGTCTGCCCTGGGTTTTATTGCCCCGAAGCTCTGGCGGACGTTTATCTGATCTCAGCAGAGCCGTGAAACAAACAAACAAGCAACGCGATCCCATCTTTCTCTCTCTTTCAGTTAATATTGGAAAAAAGGGGTTGAAGAATTCATGCTTCCTCTTTCTTTTTTTTTTAAAGTGTATTCGCTCATGTTCCAGCACCCTTGTAAATTGGTTGTAATATATAAGAGCAATAAAGCACTTTGTCACGCTGTCGCTACTTAGCTGATTTACGTGTACAGTTTGCAGTATTATTTCACCCCATTTTAACTCGACTCCACTGTTTTTACCTCCACAGCCATATTCCAGATCATCCAGAGCATCCGAATGGGAATGTAACGGGAAGCACGGCTGCACCGCACAGCGACGACTCGCCATTCCTTCGTTCCGCTTCCCGCTCCTGCGCAATAAAGGAATTTCTCTCAGCACTTTCGGTTTAATTTAGAGGTGGATCGGCACGCAATTCCTCTCCCTGTGCCTTATTACCATGAGGGAATTTCATCACGCAATTAACTGCCGTCCAATACGCTTTTGTCCTTTCAGTGCAAGCTAAGATGTGACTCGTCTTAAATTCTTACATTCCTCTGGAGTACGTGGTAATTCTTTCTATCCCTAAATGAAGGCGCTTGATGCTTTTTAATTGTAATATTTAACTGACCAAATAGTGGGAAATTTGTGGAGGAGATAAAAGCCAGGGAACAGAAGCACGGAATCCAATCCATCGAAAGCTCGACCGTCTTCCTTTGACCACTAACGTAATTCTCTTTCATTCCGTAATGATTTTGCGATTCTAACAGTATTGCCGCGTGTTTCGGTTCTGATTAGCGCCAGGGTTTCGGGCTACGTACGGGCTCCGTCTCATTCACAGTTCTCAGGCACATACCGCTCTTTGGCATACCCCATAGTGACCTAGACATTGTGCGGTCTCCGACTTCATGGAAGCTTTGATTAGATCATGGGGTCAAACTGAAATAAAATGTCATCGAGAGCATGGTTTCTGTTTGTCCTGTTTTCCTCGCACACACACCACCTGTAAAACAATCCAAATGACGAACACGAAACTTCTGTCTTTGAATAGTAGTTGTGTACAAGGGGGCACAGAGATCATCATCACTGATAATGTTTCAAAAAGCAGATTTACCATTAGTTCGAATTTGACTAGGTGATTAGCCAATCATGTTAGCTACTGGAATCGATGCTAGTCCAAAACAGCATTAGCAAGGAAAATCTAGTTAAAATTGAGGTACTGCGGTAGAGCCAATTACGCAAGAGTACCATCGCAGTATTCCATCTCAATATAACCGATAACGGGAGGTTTGCTTATGAGAAAAACGAATCCAGATGCTTACTTCCTGTTTGAGGTCACTTAAAGTTCAGGTGCTGGTAAGAGATATTACAACGCTCCAGGAAGATAAGAAAGTGCAGGGATGTTCTGCTGGATCAGTACAGATCATCTGACCAGTGGAAACACACTGCTGAGTAATGGTTACTGGTTGAAGTCATGGAGGAGACTGGGTTAATGTAGAAGCCAAAGTTCCACATCTGGATCCCATCACGTACAGTATATCATGGCTGAAACACCAACTCACTCATCACACTCGTTCACGTCAGCGGAACTACCACAGGGACCGCTCTGCATCCATTTGTGTGTCTACGACAGCTTTAAAAGAGGTTGGAAGGATAGGGGGATTGGTGATTTACTTGTTTTTTGGGGAAGCAAAACAGGAAGGAAACCACTGACATAAAGAACTGGTCAAGAAATGGATGTACGCATTGTGCGGTACAGGAGAGTTCTCACTAAAGATGGGTATGGGTCACTCACCATCCTGTGCTGAAGCAAATGTTCTCGGGGATGAAATGTCAGGACGCACCCAAATACATACCTGAAACTTACCCATACCCAGCTAAGTATTTGGTTCCTAGAACGTTCCATGAAGATTATTTTTTGGTTATGGGAACAGTTCCTGAAGGTTTGTTTGGTTGTCCAATGGTTTGCCAGGAAAGTTTTTTAAAAAAAATGTAAATATAACAGTTTTTGGTTGCAAATTTTGGGAAACCGACTTCCTTCGGCAAGTATATCTGCAGCCCTTTAGGAAATGCTGGTTTGTCAGCAGGAGGATAAGGATGATGGGATGATATCTTCCCCACCTATCATGTGATACCATCTTAGATCACTTACCAGGTAAGGTCTAGTCTTCAAGTGACACCATCAGAAGATTTGGACTCTTCTTCTTCTTCTAACTTGCCACCACAAACCTCTTCTGTGGCTGGTAAAAACGTTGCCATCAGAACATAAAACTGGAATGAAATCATCTCCCTGAGTTTTCAGTGGATCAGTGAGAGACTCTTTTTATTTGCTTTATTCTTCATTTGATTCAGTTGTTTTCACGCAATTCACTTTTTTGACATGAAAGATCTGTCAGGTTCTCAGATCTGCTACTTTACAGATGCACAGCTCTGTCCACTTTCTATTCCTCATAATGGCAAACCGCCCGAGTGTAAATGTGCAGCAGCTCCCTCTAGCGGCCAGGTTACAGCGTCACAGTTTAACGGTCAACGCTTTAAACAAAATCAATGAGTTCAGACTTCTGTCACTTATGAAATATTTTTCTTTAGTAATTGTAGTCAAGACCTGCCTATTTCTTTTGATAAATTCTTTTTTTAATCTTTTTATTTTGATAATCTGAAACATGTTATCATTTTTTACCAAGTTGTATATATTCAGTAATATTTGCTATTTGTATCTGTTCTCTTTTTATTTTTAGGAACAGATATGTTTATATTTTTTAACTTCATTAACATCATGAACAATAAAACTGTATGTGAGCGAATATGAATGTTCATTTAATGCTTTCTTTAGACAATGACGTTTAAACCTATATTTATTTAAGCATCCATCCATTTGCAGGCAACTAAAGAATTAATGGCACTCCTCGTGAATATTCATTCCTTCATTTATTTTCATTCCGTCGCAGTGAGAGCAGGCTGGGAAGGTCAGGATCCCTGGATGTTCCCAAGCCAGCTGTGAGATATAATTCTCATGGGTTTGCCCTGGGGTCTCCGTCCAGTGGGACATGCCTGATTCAGCTTTAGAGTGAGCCAACCAGGCAGAAAACCCCCCACATCAACTGGCTCCTCTCAAGTTTGAGTAGCAGCATCTTTACTCTGGTGTGGAGACAGATTCATCCTAACCACTACAGACTGGTACGGAGACTGTAACACTGCTACCACTTACCAGTCAAATCTCAAACTTTCGCTTTCCACCACTTGTGAATTTTGAAACAATAAGTCAAATATTGAGATAATAAGTCAGCAATTTGAGATAATATATTAGATTATCTCAGGTATAGAATATCTCAGAAATTAGGTAAGTCAGAATGTTGAAATACTAAATCATTTTGAGATAAGTCAGAATTTTGAGATAGGTCAAAATGTTGAGATGAGTTGAAATTTTGAGATAACGTTAAAATATTGAGATAAGTCAGGATTTTGAGATCAATCAGAATTTTGAGCTGAAATTCCTGAAATAATTTGAAATTTTGAGATATAAAATAAGACTGATTCAGATCAATCAAAATTATGAGAAGATATGTTAAACTTTTGAGAAAACTAGTCAATTTTTTTTTTTTGAAGATAAATCAAAACGTTGAGATAAGTTGAAAATCTGAGATCAGTAAATATATTTCAGTTCAGGTAAAATTATGAGATACATCAAATTTTTGAGACAAGTCGGAATTTTGAGATAAGTCAGTCTTTGGACGCAAGTGAGATGTTTGAGATTAAAAGGTCAAAAGTTAATAAGTCAAAATTTTGAGAAAATATTGGCATGCTGCTATTGACAAAAAATATCAATGCAATTTTTTTCTATTCACCAGAAATGGGCTTCCATACGTATCTCATTCGATGCCATGCCAAAACGACTGCCAGTAGTCAATGTAATCAAATGTGAGTTATGAAGTCTTCCTTAAATGCCTGTTGATGTTATTAAAGACAAAATCTTAATATCTACATGTTCTGAGATTCACTTGGCAGTCTAAAACAGCTGTGTCCTTGCTTAATTGCCTCAATCTCTACATGAATGTTCTCTCAGAGAAGAAATGAAAACAACAACATAGTGATCAAGTGCCATGTTTTTTATTGTACAAACAGGAAACTATGTATATGAGCAGTGCTGTTGTGGAGAGGAATTCATGTCACATTGAGATGCAATCATTAAGCACATAAAGAACACATGCAGTGCACAGGTGATCTTATGTTTCAATAGTGAGGTGCCAAAAATGAGACAAAGTGAAAAGTAATCACTGCAGTAAGTTCATGTGGCTTGAAATCTTTACTGAAAAACAATGTAAGGATACAATGCTGAATTTATGCCAGAAATTATTTAAAGTCCAGTTTCTTTTTTTTTTCTTCTGAAAAATGGTTTAAACATCCCATGACAAAATATAATTATTGTCCTTTACCAAATTTGGATTGTTTACTCTCATTTAATCCGTGATTTGTAACATGAAGTCTTGCACTAAGCCTCAAGTTTGAAAAAAAAAGGATTCACTCGTTTAATTGGAAATATCCAGAAAAAAATAGTTAGTAGATTTGCTATAAGATGGCCTTCAAGTGTCAAACACAACATCATCATAATTCTTTCTTTGGTTGGAACTATGTCTTCTAATAACTAATGTGAAATAGTTGTTAGCCATGTGATAGCTTGACGACCTGTCCTGGGTGTACCTCATCTCTCGGCCAAAATCAGCTGGGATTGGCTCCAGCTTCCCCATCATCCCGCAATGGTAAGCGTCATATAAAATGGATAGATGGAAAGAGAGATAGCGTTTATGTACCCCCAAAACCTGTACTTGATCCCAGGCGAGTACCCAATCTGCCCTCTGGCATGTTTATGGGAGGCAGGGAGAAACCCATGCAGACATCATGCAAAATTCCACACAGTCAGTAACTTGAGGATCGAACTAGGGACTCTGGAGCTGTGAGGCAGCAACGCTACGCTGTGAATAAATGCTGTAAATGGTTTTGGGGAATCAAGCAATGCTTAAACAAATTATTAAAGGGTTAACCCTAACCCTGACACAAGTCACTATTAAATAGTAATGCACATGTTGCCTTCCACATTTTTCCCACCGTAATGACTGCATTTCAATATGGCATGTATTGCATTCCATATGCTACAAATCCCCTATATAATGACATTTCTGTTTAGTACACAAATTAGTCAGTGTCTGGAAAACCACCCCTGAAGGTGCACTCTTATATGACTGTCAGAAAGTACGACCCGAAGCAGAGTTATTAGTAGCTGGTCAGTTGCTGTTAGTAAGCATATGAGGCTTCGGTATGAGGCTCAGGTAAAATAGGTGGCTTCTGATGCAACAGGCACTGGTCACATGTGTAGTAAAGCAAAAGGTCCATGCTTAGGTGTTCTCATTTGTCATTCCTTAGTGGCATCGGCGAAGAGTAGGAAGCCAGAAAAGGTACTGTCATCTTCGCTGCTGGAATAAATTCCATTCCAGTCCCGCAGTGTCTCCAGCCACACCTGGTCACCGGAGGACAGTCGGATCAGTGCCATGTTGGAGGCCTGGTCAATGTCCTGGCCATAGAGGGAGTCACGAGTACGCAGTTTACGAACCCCGTTCACTACCAAAGCGGCCCGTAAAGGACGACTGCGTACGGTGATGTAGTAGGAAAACACGTAAACGCCTCCATAAGTGCAGTTGAACTTGCTGATGTAGGGGTCCCAGTGTCCTTCCTCGTTGTAAATGACTTTGTCGAATTTGACTGGGTGGCCAGGAGGAGGGAAGGATCTGCTTGGGAAGAGTCCTACACTAAAGGCTGAGCGCTTCTGAATGAATGGTTCTCCTTTTTCTCCCTTCATTCCCTTTTGTCCACGTCCCCCTTTCAGACCTCGCATTCCTTTCATGCCGTGCATGCCTCTTTGCCCTGGTTGTCCAGGTGGTCCTCTTTTACCTGGCTCTCCCTGTGGACCTTGAGAACCTGCATCTCCTTTTTGTCCCATTACTCCAGGAGGTCCCTCTGTGCCATTCAGTCCTGGCTTGCCCATGTCTGCCTTAGGTCCCGGAAGCCCAGGTTCACCTTTGTTACCTTTTTCCCCCTTCTCCATTGTTCCTCTGTCCCCCATTTCTCCTTTTTCACCCTTTAGCCCCTTTATGCCATCTCGTCCGGCAGTTCCCATTGGTCCTTGCAGGCCCATATCACCCTTCTCTCCCTTGCTCCCATTCTGGCCTGGTTCCCCTTTGTTCCCTAGTTCACCTTTCAATCCAGGCAAGCCAATATCTCCTTTGTCTCCTTTAAGACCTGGTTCACCTGGAGACATTAAAAAAAGTTAAAATGGACTTATCCATGACAGTGCATCAAAGGTACTGTATTGAAAGTTAGTCATTCTCAGGACAAGACACCTTTATCTCCAGGTTTGCCAGCAGAACCTGGTATTCCAGGAATCCCCTTCTCTCCTGCTTGTCCTGGATCTCCTGAAGGAAGTATAGGTATGTCAATAAAACCTTTCCTAACTGTGCAACAAAAAAGATGATTGATAATAGGCTACATTGTAGTCATTATATCTCATTCAAGAGGGAATCAAAAGTTTGAGTCCCTTCAAGGATGGTTATAAAGATTTTTAATACCAGATTATCAAGGGGCTTAACATTCTATTTGGCAGTAATAAAAGATTTTGACATTTGACAAAGAAATATCTCATTTTCCTAATTTCCTTTCTTTTTCTTTTCTTTGGAAGACAATAAAGTACAGAATCAAGAACAGTCGTTAGAATCACCAGTCTGAGCTTTGGCAACTTGCCATTCTAGACAGTTCTATCACTTTAGAATTGTATGGTTTGTATGGTTGAGGATTTTTTAATATTACTCGTCTATCCAGATTCTCCATAATAATTCTCCATACTGATGGATTTACAAAACATGGGCTTGTATTAATGTTCTGGATTATATTGATGTCATTGAGAGGTCTGAAAGCATCATAGATTCTTATTGTTTCTTACAAAAAACCTTGACAAAAACCTTGATAAATGAATTTATAAGTATTTGGACCAAATTTGAACCACCAGCTTAGGTATAGAGTTCACCGACCTTTTTCTCCCTGCAGTCCAGGAGCTCCAGGAAGTCCTGGTGGTCCTGTTGCTCCCGGAGGTCCCATCTCTCCCTTCTGCCCTAGAACGCCTGACACGGGCAAACAGAAAAACATACAGAAAAAGTCAGGATGGACGACCAAACGTAGCAGTTATTCAAAATCTAAATCAATATCCATCAACTTAACTTCTTACTCCAACCTTAATGTAGGGGCAATACGCTCTTGTGTGGACCAACAAAACCTAAAATCTAAACACAATATATTCCATCTAAATATTTACTCAATATTTATCGCTGAAATTGATGATTTGGGAGGGCCGGTCTTCTGGAATGTTCACCACCTCTAGCTTTCATCTCAGCCTCTACACTGTATCTTTCATTTCCTCTGTCTGACCTGGCGACCCCTTCTCTCCGATGGGTCCTGGAGGGCCCCTCTCTGGTGGACAGCACTCACAGAAGTTGAAGAAGCACTCGTTGTAGTCCAGAGTGTAGTTCCGTGGACCCATTCCAGGTGGCAACATAGCCTCTGTGTGGTAGTCAGCTGAATAGGCATCGCTGGAGTAGGTGCTGCTCTCGGTGGAAGACGAATACGAATCGGTGATAGACTCTGTGGTGTCCTCAGGCAAGGAGCTGCTAGAAGGGATGGGAGCCATGGTGGTGGTGAAGCGAACACCCAGGCGTGTAGGCGACGCTGAAGAAGATTCCCCACCCTGAGGGGGCTTCTTAGTAGGCTTAGCTCGTAGACGCTGTGGATTCCTGGGTGTTGATGCCTCGGCCACTGCTACCACCATTGAGGCCATCACCAGGATGACCAGGCGGAGTGAACTGGTCATTTTGTTGATGATGGTGATGAGTAGCAGCTTATTACCTACAGCATTTGAAAGGAGGAGAAAACATGACATACATGGCAATAAAGTCCAGTATTACATAGCATACATAATCGAATTCTACAAAGCCTTGTACGCGTTCAGTAAACTTTCATAGACACATCGCATACAGTATGATCTAATTATGAATCGAAAAATTTATGTACACCATTTTCTGTTTGGTTTATGTGAGAAATTAAGATGGTGATGAGGGAATGACTGTTTAAAGCTGTTATAAAGTAAATAGAAACTTTTATAACCTTCATTAAAGTTTCTACTTTGTTGTTGTAGAAATGTTAATACTTTGAAAAGTAGGCAGGGCTAGTGACATTTTATTGTTATGGCCTTAGAGATCTCAGCTTTGCGAAGTAATAAAAAAAACCTTGCTATATGTATGAACACAGGGTAACCTTCTTAGACCCTGCTGAATATGTATTTGAACCATCTTTGTTAGAATTTATTGTGATTGTTACGAATTCCACAATTTTGAGGTCTTCACAATTTCACCGCCGGCCACTACAATGGCAAGTCATATGTGGAGAAGAAAAATTTAACTATTTCTCCTTGCTAGCAAGTGTGTTAGCTTTTTGCTTCCATTGTATTGCGATGTGGCTGATTTTGCCGGCTTGTTCCTAAGTAAAGGACTTAAGCATTAGTTTAAATGTCTTTAAATAGATGTAATAAGCACTTTTCTTGCAACAAACTGGTGACAGGTGTTATCTGTAGTGGTTTTAAATATATATTTCCTAATTTCTGCACATTACCAGTGCATGGTGCACATAAAATAGAAATAATATCTGTAAATTAAGTATGTATCATTCACACAGGTCTCAATATTATCATTACAAACAAAATTAACATACTAGTTCTCGTGCTCTTTTGCAGATTTTCATTTCATGTAAGTGGATTCGCTTGTATTAAAGAGGAAGATGAGACCTCGCTTACCTTGTCGGTTCACTTCTTCTGGCGTCTTCTCCGTCGTCCTCCTAACCTGAGAGGGAACAACAACGCAACCACCACCTTTTAACAGCCTGGGCCTCTGCATTCCCTTGGGCCTGTCCAATAACAGGCTGTTCAGCTTCAGTGCCATGTGGCGTGTCCTTGGCATGGATTCGAGGGTGCGTTACCTGAGGAGACGAGGCTAATGTGATGTTTTCAAGGCCATATCGTATCAATCAGCCTCATTCCCAGGCATCCTTGGGGGAGAAATGGTGCACTAATTTACAGTTGTGCACGTAAACACACGTGCATGCACACTCACTTATTAATATATTCCGGAAGACTGCAATTATTAATATAGGGTGTGCTGAATTTTTAAACATTTGCAGCCATGCAATCGTTCGTACACCCTTGGGACATTACACACATGATAAGATAGAAAAGAAAATCAAAATATCAGTTAAACCAGTTTGTACTTTTCTTTCTGAATGTCATATAAGTATTCGTTTATAATTTATATGCCCACATTTGCTTTTATACTGGTGTGTATTCTCTGATCTATACAGATATCATACTTCGTTTTCTTTTCTGCATTTTGGATTGCAAGATACTCACACGTTCATTTTTATACATTTTTAGGATTAGAATTTGTTTTAGAATGGTACAATATATACAGTAGTTCACACTAGATATATTGTAGAATAAAGGTACATTTTCTCCACCCCCCCCCCCCCACTCAACATCCATACGGGATGCAAACTTTTGCATCTGTAACTTTAGAAAGGCTGCTAACATATTCTTCAAAAAAAAACAAAAAACAAATCTGAATGGTAAGCAAGAGGTTGTTTGAGTCATGGTTTTCCCAAGGATCAAAGAGATTTAGGAACTTGGGGGATTTCACCGCAGTCTCGGCCCTGTACACTTGGGAGCGTATGGTCTCGTACCTAACACCCCTTCAAACAGCACCACCGAATGCAACCCCTTCACCAGGACGTCTATTTTTCACACGCACACAATCGACTTCTGAGAATAGTAAACAAGGAAAAATTCCTAAATGAAACCCAGGGTCGAGAGTTCCTGGAGAGACGTGGCCTGTTTTCAAGGCTCCCTCTCCGTTTGGCAGAAGCTCAAAGGGAAGCTCAATAATCAAAGCCGACGAAAGATTGGACTGCAAACCAAAGCTGTGGCAACATTTCTGAAGCCCACCTAAAGGAAATTTAGCACTCGTGACTTTTAGGCTCCAGAAGGGTTACCATAAGGGTAAAGTGTTCATTTTAGATGGTGTATAATGTTCTTATAACGCTAGGACTTCATATCTGACAAATCTGATCCGTACGAGGGAACATTCCGGAACTCAGATTGGTCCACTGATTACATTATGTTAGTTTGATTGGTAGAGGCTTTTAGCAAAAAGTGACTTGCAAGTGAGGTGGATTTGAATCGTTGAAAGTTAAAGGCTCATGCTGAAGAAGCAGACAGAGGCTCTGTGGTAGAACTGGGATTTAAACTCACACCCTTCACAGAATCTTACCTGGTAACCTATCACTGCCTCTGATATCGAATTCCGATTGGTTGATCAAGATTATGTAATGGCATTTCGGGCAGTAATGTGCTCATTCAAATACGTTATCGTTTCTGTAGTAACAAAGGGACTCGAATCATAAACGTGCAACATAATTTAAGTGAAATAATACACTGGTTAAAATGTGTTGTTTAGATGTTTTTTTTCCCCCTGTGTCATATTAACTTTAATAGAAAGATCGATGGATTATAGCAGCTATAACATAAGTGATAACAGGAACTAACTTCTTTTGTGGACATTCCATATCATTAAATGTAAGAATAAATGGATAAAAAGTACCACTATTACTATTATTCACTAATACATAAAACTTAGGGTTATACATAAATACAAAAGATTTTACACCCTCACTTAAAATCCAGTTTGAGTTCAACGTACAGTATAAGCCTGAATGTACACACGCTGAGTCCTCTTATCTTTCAGTTCTCCTCCTATTCTTTCAGTAGACACAAGGGCGCCATTTGGGAGGACAGAGCGGTTACCTGAGCTTCAGATACCTGTGCTCTCTTTATTTCTCTCTCTCTCTCTCTCTCTCTCTCTCTCTCTCTCTCTCTCTCGGCTCCTACAGAGGCCATGCGTTAACTCAAGCAGCCTGGGCTAAACTGCATGATTTTGGTGTCAGGTGCTCAAAAATAGAGATCATTACTCAATGAAAGATCTTTCATGTGCCTCTGCCTTGCAGTGGGTTTTATTTATTCAGTCCTTAAACAATCCCCATCAGGATTGCAAAAAATTTTACATCAACAACAAATGTGTTATCTTGCAATTATTTAGCATGTTTACTAAGATTTAAGAGAATTGTAATGAAATGTAACGCTTGCGAACATCATCATCATCAAAGAGAATAGGTAATAAAATAAGTTTTTAATGTATTATTTATTAACTTGGGGCTTTTGTAACGATTGCACGTTTACAGTGAAGAGCTGTCCTCTACAGCTTATATTTTCTGATATTTAATGTAAATGAAATGGGGGGAAATAAAACGAACGCTTTTGAACATCAACTTATAATTATATAATTAATAATGGAATTTTAACTAACAAATAAATATCGTCTTAAACATTAGTCTGCTGTGAGATTATTATTATTATTAATGTTATTTTCAGTGAAAGGTGCTCCTGTAAAAAGAAATAAAAATATAGCCTTTATTTAAAAAAAATCCTATATTGTTTTAATTAGTGATGTTATTATTTTTATTTTGCAGATATTTGATAGATTACTCTATCTAGATTACCAACATTTATATAAAAGCTCTTTTTTTTATTATTTATTAACAAATATCTCTTTTCTTTGTTTTAGCTCTTACCAGCAAAGACATCATCAGTAAACACCACATGGGACAGCGTCATTGGGTGACTCATTATGGAAAGCCAAATGGTCCATAAATGTAGCAGATATAGGCAGAGTTATGGGTAATCCCCCTGATTTCAAAACAACTTGCAGTTAGGTCATTTAAAAGCAGTGTGAGCAGTTCTGAGGAGATTTTATAATGTAATTGTTAATATTACGTGATCTGATCACACTCACGCTAATTTAAACCAGTAATTAGAAACTTGTTTCAGTTAAATTTAACATCCTTAAAAGAAACTTAATATTTTTATGTAAACTATCCGTCCATCCATCCATTATCTATAGTGCTTCATCCGTCTGGGTCGCGGGGAAGCTGGAGCCAATCCCAGCATCTTGGGGTGAGAGGCGGGGTACACCCTGGGCAGGTC
>JAQQZX010000001.1:22513436-22524076 GCA_030068355.1 Notoglanidium maculatum | reverse complement strand
AAGGCACCCTGGGTGACCCGGGGATCGAACCCAGGACCTTCTTGCTGTGAGGCGACAGTGCTGACCACCGCACCGCCGTGCCGCCCCTAGCAAGGGGTTAAACATCATAAATGCTACAATCAGTGACATTTAACATTTATCTGTTATGAGTTGTTCTAATATTGTGTTATTTTCCTTCTAACATTAAAACTGCGGCAGAGAAACAATGACTTTTTTTTTTTTTTTACTTGTATAACAAATCTTTTTGTAAAATATATATCTAACTACAGCTGACCCACTATCATGGCATGACTTGTCATGTACTGTAAAATGAATAAGATCATTTGCCTTCATTAGGCAAAAAGGGCAGACCAGCACCCAGTATTTTTTCCAAACCGCAAGCAAGCTAGGAAAAATGTGACTTTGATAAATGGCTTGCTCTTAGTGCTTGCTATTAATGGAAATCCACCATTCCGGCCTGTGCAGTTCATTTATCACAGAATTAATATCCAGGAATAGACCCGATCCGGTCATGTGCGATGATTCCCGTTGCCCCAGCTGGTGCTGGAAGTCTAGGCTACGTGCGTTGAAATATGATAGACCCACACAAACCCCCGGGTTAAAAATAGCCGGCAGATGGAATCTCAAATGTTACGTCATTTGATAGCCACGGAGTCTTATATAATGTCGTGTGAACCCTTTGAGAACGAAAACATCAGCTGTAGTACATGGTGCAAACTTAAAGGGGTCTGCTTATGAATGATCAGTTCTCAGTCTGCAGCTGGCATTACATTTGTACATCATGTGTAAAATGAGCCATCAAGATTGCTTCATGGTTCAGTTCTGAGAAGTGAGACCAGGTGCAGGCGAACGTGTCGATGTCCGAATGCATTTTTGTGATTTTAGTGTGACATTAGTGCAATTAGTCATGATTTGAAAATAAAACAATATTAAAGTAGGTCCACATGACAGGGACTGTGTGTGATTGGTGTAAAGAGGTCACCTCAGGTCATACCGTCGCCTAATCCCTCTTTGTTCTCCAGTGACACTGAGATCCTTTGAATAATTCAGTGTGTGACAGATGACAAAGCCACAGAGGAAAAATAAGAATAGAATAAAAATGAAAGCCAAATTATCCTTATTTTAAAAATCCGCACGGATGAGTATATTAAAAAAATTGCAGTCTGAAATAACACGTAAGCGTGTCGTCACTGCGCCTTGAACGATCTGACGAATTTCTACTGCGTGTGTGAGAACTTATGTAATCTTGCATATTTCATGAGGAGCATTTTGAAGATGCTGAAAATGCAGAAAAGAAATTCACTCCTATTTTAGGAGAGTTATACAAGGCGTCTCCTTGCCATTCGAATAAGTCCTTTCTGCACACACGGTCCTTTTGCGGACGCATATTAAATCATGTTTGCGTCTCGGATTTCATTATCGTCCGGGAGAGGAATCAAGAGGATCAGTTTGTGAAATGCAGTGCATGAGGAACTGTATGATGACACATGATGCTCCCAAAGCGCCGATTAATACTGAACAATAGAAACGTTACAAAGGATATGTAGGGAATAAAACACTTGGGAGCTTGCGGTGATAGGATTCATCTTTGTTAAATAATTCTCACGTCATTCGTATTATCGTTCCACTTCTGTGTCCTCCTTCCAGGCGGCTGCTGACTACGTGAAGGCTCACCTGCCCGAGGCTCTGAGGCAGCACCTGCAGGCTTACGAGCGCGAGAGGAAGGACAGCCAGCTGTCATACGCCTCCATCCTGGAGCAGTGCATCCTCGGTGTAGACCGAGACATGGTGGAGAAGTTCTCCGCCTCACATGAGGAAGCGGGTAAATGGAAAAAGCAGGAGAAACCACGTTAGAGTAGCCGTGGAGGCCGGGCGACGTTATAGAAGGAACTTGCTGTATGTTTGGAACTCATGAGTTCAGTCAGATATGGTTGAGAATCAAAGTTCCCAAACTAATCTAAGAACCACAGGTGAAAGTCACCGATTATTGTTCATATTTCTTATGCACAGGGGGATTTTCCAGGCAATAAGTGGAGCAAGGGCAATTAAATTGACTTCATTCTGGTTTCCTGGGGTAATGTGCCAAAGAAAACCGCAACAGCAAAAGCTAAAACCGTCTTTAGTGGTCCACACTGTTCTTCCTCTGTCTGTAGGAACTACGTGTCTGGTGGCTTTGCTATCTGATCGAGAACTGACGGTGGCGAACGTGGGCGACTCGCGCGGCGTGCTGTGCGATAAGGACGGTAACGCCGTGGCTTTATCTCATGACCACAAGCCCTATCAGCTGAAAGAGCGCAAGAGGATCAAACGTGCAGGTGCGACAGAGTCAAGTGGTTTTATTGTCCTATTACAAATACTGGTTTATTTCAAATCTTTTTAAAGCCTGAGAGCTCAAAACGTCATCAGAGCACTTTGTGTAGCGAAAGTTTAACGAAGCGTGATTACTCTTAATGCTGCTTAGCATGCTAGGTTCTTTTTTTTTTTCCGTAGACATATATTGTTTCCTTTAGGGCGTTAACGGACGTTCCTTTCTCATCCAGGGGGCTTTATCAGTTTTAACGGCTCGTGGCGAGTACAGGGAATCCTGGCCATGTCGCGCTCGCTGGGCGACTACCCGCTGAAGAACCTCAACGTGGTGGTGCCCGACCCTGATGTGCTGACCTTCGACCTCGACAAGCTACAGCCTGAGTTCATGATCCTGGCCTCGGATGGCCTGTGGGACGCCTTCAGCAACGAGGAGGCCGTGCGCTTTGTGCGTGAACGCCTCGACGAGCCACACTTCGGAGCCAAGAGCATCGTGTTACAGTCGTTCTACCGCGGCTGCCCCGATAACATCACTGTCATGGTGGTGAAGTTTAAAAGCACCAAGAACGGAGATTAGTGCTTTATTTTCCCTTGAGAACTTTTCTACATGAATATGATTACATGCTTCCTAAGAATATGATCAATATCGGTTTTCCAATGTGCCAAATGGACGACCTTTTAAACCTTTTCCTGAAATAATTCAGCCTGACTGACGTTTATCTGAAGAAGAAGTGCCAATGGACTGGCGATTGACCGTGCATCTATTTTTTTATTTAATATAAAAATAGCAAATTCTGCCTGAAGATATCATATGGGTCTTGATTCAGTTACATGGATGCTGCTTGTGATCTGCTAACCCCTGTGCTTGGGTTAAAACCAATCCTGGTGATTAAAATGAAATAAAGACAATCACTCTGCTTTTCCTATTTATTGGTAGAAATTGCTTTTGGCCACATTTGATCAGTTTATACAGTCTGATTCAATCTAAAGCTCTGGCATTACTGCGTATTGAATAGAATTAAAACGGGCATAATTTTCTTCCATGTACAATAAGAAATTGTGTAATAATCTCATAAGTGTATCCTGTGTTTGAAGATCTACAGCACAGCTAGTCATTTCTTTTACAAGCTTTCATGAGACACACATTTTGATTCCATCTATGGACAGGACAAAGCTGCTTACTTCCAGGAACAAAATAAACAGTTCCATAAATTCTTGGTGTGAAGCAGGTACGTGTGGCGCACATTCAAAGTACTGGTTAATTATTTTAATATCAATATTAATTTATTTTAACTGTGATTTGTTATAGCAATACAGTCATACATGGTATGTACCTGTCTAACAGGAAATGATGTCACACTAGCTCAGGCAATAACACCTCCACTCCATCAGAGGGCCATCTCTTCAAGTTCTAACTACCCACTTCCTGTTTCAGTATCACTTCCTGTTGTGAGCTAAATTAGGACTCATTGTGACACAAGGGTTAATGTGTTGCTGGTTGCAAAAGTATTCACCCCCTGTGGTCAACCATCTTTGGCTGCGGTCACAGTCTTTGGATCTGGATATTTTTTCCCGGCGAAATTAGCCATGCTCTGTCAGACTTGACGGGCTATTTTTGTATACTGTGGATTTGTTACATATTTACGTCCATCACGTCCAGTTCCAGGGTTCGGTAACATTACAACATGTGGGAAAGTCCAAGGATGGGGGGGGGTGAATACTTATGTATAGTCTTGCTTGTTTTTGACATTTGGATTAAATTCATCCAATTCAAGTGACCTCTCAAAACAATAAGAAGTCAATCATAAATATAACTATCAATATTGGGTTGTTTCGAGAACCCCTGGAAGACCCCCGACCAAAACTAATTACCTAGCAGTTACTCAGGAGTTATCTAGAACTTATGGGACTGTATTAGGAAGTATTAGCCAAACTACAACATAATTAAGGTAATGGATATTATAGTATCAAACCCTTTAGGCTGACCATATGCGGATTAGTACATTCAAATCCCTGAGCTTCGGTGTTGATTCACAGCTGTGTTCTTGGCAGTGGCGCTCATTCCATCGTCTCAGATGAGTGCTCTCAAAATAGCACCTGTGTTGTAGATCCAAGTATTTGAACCATTCTCAGCATGGACTCCTGTTACGTTAGCTCACAGAACGTCCTCTCTCAGTCTCCGGGCTGTTATTGGAACTGACCCCTATGATTAGTGCAGTCGTTAAAAGGGACTGGTTATAAAGCTGGACACACACTGCGCTCTCGAGCATCAAAGACACCTCAGGGTGGTAAAACCGCCAGAACACGCTTGTTGAAGCTAGAATATGGGTCAGTGCGGTCCAAAATCTTCCACTGACGCTCAAGTGCTTTGTCTTGGATCGACAGGATCAATGTGTGAGAACTTAACCAGGTCCTTCAAAACGACCCCAGCCATTCGGGTCTTAGAGGACGGGATATGCATCATTTCGCACTTGAAGAGATGCTTGGGTGTTTCCAAGGACCGAAGAAAGCGTCGGCCGACCGGGAAGAGCAGGAGAAGCAGCTGCAACTGTACAGCGCTTGTTTTCGTAGAGGACCTGGCTGGTGGAGTTTGGATGACGCCGGATGAAACCAGAGGAAGAACCTGAGAAGGAGGAAACAGATTTGATTTCATCTTGAGGATATACACGGTGGCGACGATGGCTCTGTAGCAGGCCTGAACGCCGGGAGAAGAAAATCACGTCTTGCAAAGAAGACGAATTCAATTTTCATTTGTTTTAGAGTAGCTCCTTGATTTCCAACCGAAGTTTAGGAAGGTGTTGGACCAACATCCAGTGTCAATGGACCAACATTAATTCCTTCCTTCTTTTCTTTCTTTCTTTGGAACCTTGCGAAGTGATTTGCAGACTTTTTCAGAAGTATGATCATGTGTTAGCGTGCCAAATATGTACATAAGTATCCGACAAAACTTTGTCTATGGAAATTTCAGGCAGGTGCCATGCAAATGAATCTTTTATCCAAATTCTACACCGGCTCTGTATGACTCCAAGCTCAGGCGGTGATTTTTTTATTCCAACTCAAATTTGAGAAGTTGAAATTGAGAATTTCTGAATTAGTCATGTGATTTCACACTAATTCTCTGATATTTAATAAGTGTATGGAGTAATGACGTGGAAAATATTTTAGTGTTAGAATTTAAGTGCTTCTCGGGATTGATCGGAACTGATCGACATGATTGAACTTCTCTCCATGTTGAAGATACGCCTGATATGTCTGATTCCAAGATGTCAAGATGATCATGACACTGTTACGCTTTTCAGAAACCAGGCTTCTGCATGAAGAGACGAACACCGCTGCCGAGATGCAGTACGTTAATTTCTGTCTTGACGTGCAAACTGGGCTGCACTGATTCTCATAATATTTGTTGCCTTGATGCCGTGAGAAAATGGTTCCACTATGGTTCTTATAAACTGGAACCTATCAACAATACCACAACAAAACGTTTTGGCTCTGAAGGAACCACGCTAAAGAACCGTTCAGGTTCAACTTTATAAGGCACGAAGTTGGGAAAACGAACATCAAGCAGGTCAGAGCTGCTGTTATAGAAAAGGAATCATCACTCTCCGACCAATCAGATTTAGGAATTCAGCAGCGCTGATAGTATGATACAATGGGTTCTACGCTAACCGTTTAACATTTAACATTTCTTTCTTGTGGGAGTCATCATCATACTTTGACCCCCTGTGCCTTATCATAAAGCTCTGAAGAGATAAGTGAGCAAGGACATGGGTAATAAATCAACCAGTGAGAGAAACACAGCTCAGCAGCAAGTTGGAGTTCCTGCACACTGGTTATGGGCCTAAAGGGATCGAAGCTCCCAGATGCTCCCATTCTCCTCCTGGGCCTGGACGGAGCCGGGAAATCAACACTCCTCTTCAAACTGAAGTACGACGAGCTCTTCCAGACGGTCCCGACGATCGGCTTCAACGTGGAGATGATGGAAGCCAAGCAGAGCGGGAGAAAGATCACCCTGACCGTGTGGGATGTCGGAGGACAGGAGAAGATGAGAACGCACTGGAGGAATTACTACCAAGACACCGCCGGGCTCCTGTTCGCCGTCGACTGCTGGGACGAGACGCGTCTGGACGAAGCCAGGCGAGAACTGGAGCACGTGCTGAAGAACGAGCAGCTCCGAAGACTTCCCGTGGTCGTTCTGGCTAACAAGCAGGATAAAGACGGAGCTCTGACCGCAACCGAGCTCACGGAGAGGTTTAACCTGAGGAAGATGTGCAGCGACAGGGACTGGTACGTTCAGCCGTGTTCAGGAAAGACCGGCGCCGGAGTTCCGGAAGGGTTCAGGAGGTTGGCGCACCTGGTGAAAACCACCTCCGACAACAACCTTAAAGACACGGTAAAGAATTTGAAGAAGTCGTTCAAGAAGTAACTTCTCCTGTTGATGCAGATATTTTTATTACATTTCTTTACCAGGTAAATTAATGAACATATGCATGAGTGCTCTTAAATCATCCTATGTGAATGTTTACTTCTTTTTTTTTTTTTATTTCATGTAACTGTTTTTCACTTCACAATCTTGCAATTACAATCTCTGTCATGTACTGTAAATATCGAAACATTTTTCTCCATTTTGAGCGGGAATGTAGAAAGTGAGGAGTAAAAATGTGTTTCTTGAATTTCACGTGACTTTTTTTTGTAAGCCAACGATGAATCATGTGCATGCTGTTGACCAAAGGCTGTTTTCAGGTCCAAGCTTTATCGTGAGCAAGAGTCATTTCTTTCAAGGCATCCATGGTTTATTAAAAAAATTATTTTAAAAACTTCCTCCCCATGAGTGAGTAATGAATTTGTTTAATCAAGAAAATTGAGATGTTTTTGTTCAAATCCTGTATATTTAATATTTACTACACTTTACACTTTCATTCATTTCAAGCACTGAATTATGAACTCACGTTTTAAAACTCCATTAACATGTACTCGGTGACATTTCCCCATTAAACACAGATTATCAGATTATTCAAGGAGCTTAAAAGACATCTGTCCTTCCAAATGGGACACGCTGGACATTGTGGTGATGACGTGCGACCAAACAAACCACTTCAATGCAGTATTGTGTACAAATCAATGTTTTATTCAGTACAAAAAAAGGCCTAAAGCAAGGCATAGAAAATGAGCACATGGTTTAAAAAACAAAGGCACAATAAATTAGAGCATCCACTGCTTTGCCACATGAAATATAAAAGTCTTTTGTCAGTCTGTTGACAAAAATGCTAAGACTCGAACATTGCTAAACACTCCTTAAGGCGGGGGATTTACTTTGGGACCCACATACAATCATTTATGACACTTTATGAGTAGTCACATGTTTCAGTTTAAAGAAAAAAAACAACAAAAAAAAAAAAACGCTGACTTTACGACATGTTTCAATGGTTAATGCCGATTTCAGGGTCTATGCTCCTGAAATGAGGAATCCAGTGCATTTGATTCGAGTCTAAATGAACGAGGTCCTGGGTTCATACATTGGCTGTGGTTTTTTTTTCTCCCCAGGTTATGGCAGAGGTTGGTCTTTCTCCGAATCAGAAACGTCACAGGAACAGGAAACAAGACCTGGAACGAGAAGGAGACAATAATGTAGCAGCATGACTTGATGTTTGATCACGGATCATTTCCACTACCAGAGATAGCGATCACAGAAAACGCTCCTCATTATTGGATTTCTTTACAACAAATTTTTTCCCCTCATGTCTCATTTTTCAGGCAAAGTGGATTATATATTAATTTCCTTAAAGTAATTATTGATTTTAACTCTGCTTCAGAAAATAACAAAGCCAGTAAGTCCCAGGGGCGAGTGCTTATCAGTAGACTTGTCGCTTTAAATGCCTTGAACACACTCAGCAATGACTTACTTAAGGACTTATTCAAATAACAGGCTAGTTATAGTAACACCCTGAAATCCATTTCTTCTTAATGACATTACAGGGAAAGAGTCCAAGTGTAACACTCCTAGTTCTTCTCACCGGCGGCAGGAAACATCAGACGAAAGAGCAGAGCTTCTGCGTCCTGAACGGGTTGGTGCTGGAGGACACGCCGGTGAGAAGCGGATCCTGCAGAGCGTTCTGCATGCAGAACTGCTGAAGCTCAGCCGCCGCCTGAGACACCTGAAAGCAGGAAACACCATGTTACACCACGCCCATGCCGAGTTCTCCATCTGATTGTCCATTACTTTTCTGTCACAGTTTACTGTAAGGGTGCTTTATAACGGTTTTCCATCAAAGGAAAGTTTTCGGATAGAGGATGTCAAACTTTCAGGGTTCTTGGTAACATGACAAGCTGTTTTGTTTCGCTTATCAATTTCAAGAAAGAGGAAAAAAGAGCGAACAGGAACTAGCTTTTTTTTTAGTGATTACATAATATTGAGTAGATAAAATGTGTCACTCTTTACTAAATAAACCAATTTTAATGATTGGCCAACTCTAGTATAAGAGAAATGTAACACTTTCCGGATGTTATATTATAGAAATAATAATCAGTTAAAAAAAAAATAGTAGCAAACCGGAAGTGAGCTACTTTGCGTCAGCGCCTACTTAGCTAACAAATCAGCGCCTCATTAATACACGCATCGCTTCAGATGTAGTCAATACCACATTTGATACAATTTATTTTAAACGTTTCAATATAATTTATGTTAAATTAATTACGGCGCGAGCGAGCGCGCGCGCTATGAGAGCTAGGAAGCGTTATCCATTTAACAACGCAAGCTCTGATGCTAGTTAACGCTAGCCCAGACATCCTTAGATTAAAAACAAACCACATTGTTAACTTTAACACAATGTGTTCGGAATAAGGAACCAGGATAAGATTAACAAAGTTAAGCTAGAAACGCTTTGATGCACACAGCCAGGCCCACGCCCTTATCCGGCTAGCTGGGTTAGCGTCGAGCTAACAAGCCTAACGAAGCACCAAGCAGACAATCTTCACACCTTCACCCTGTTGATATTCGCTTCAAATCGTAATTGCTGCACGACTTTCTTCATCGTGTTAATGTTGGACACTCCAGACATTGTGGTAAATTCTCACAAAACGCCAGAACAACACACACAACTCTCAGTTTCCGTTATTTAGAATAAATATGGCCGCGCCTGCGAACGACGGAAAGCGAAGAGGGTTATGTGAGGGAGGCGGAGTCAAAACCAAACGCACTTTGTTTTATTTGCTAATTCTGTGTCTTTTTTGTTTGTTTGTTGTTTGTTTTTGTTTAGATCCAATAAGACTCAAGGCGCAGTGGAAATATAATATAATATAATATAATATAATATAATATACAACTTAATTTAGGTTCCAAATAGCGATGCATAATCCAAATCAGAAGCTTTCCAAAAGTTACACATCTGATTCATTACAAATAAATAGTTGCCCAGTCTTTATCAGTCATTACTGTCTTTACTTATTTTTTCCCATGTGTTTTACTGTCTTAATTTATCTTTATTGTTTTATTATACCTACATGTTTTATTTAGTGATTTCATTCACTTTATTTTTACTATAACATCAATTAATTTTAAATGTTTTACATGTTTAAACGTCTTAAATTTCCATTATAACGTGCTCCACTCTTCTGTTTGGCTTCCACTAGATGTCGGAGCGCGGCTGTGGGGGTTTGTGTTCATTCAGCTACAGGAGCGTTAGTGAGGTCAGGCGCTGATGTTGGGATGTCGAGGAGGCTCCAGTTCCAGTTCATCCAAAGGTGTTCAGTGGGGTTGAGGTCAGGGCTCTGTGCAGGACACTCCAGTTCTTCCACTCCAACCTTAACCTGAACACCACGTCTTCATGGAGTTGCTTTGTGCACAGGGGCGTTGTCATGCTGGAGCAGGTTAAGGCTTCTCAGTTCCAGTGAAGGGAAATACAAAGCATACAAAGACATTATATACAATTGTAAGTTTCCATCTTTCTGGCAACAGTTTGGGGAAGAAACATATATGAGTGTGATGACTGGGGTGCACATACTTTTGGCCATATAGTTTATATAAATACCATTCACTTATTAAATTATTTATAAGAAAGTAAAAAGTAAGTAAATTATTAATTGATTGCTTTGCAGACATGATACAAGGATCTTTAATCATTAAAAAAATTGAAAACATTAAAAATATAGAGAAGGTCCTGAGTTCGATCCCCGGGTCACCCAGGGTGCCGTTCTGTGCGGAGTTTGCATGTTCTCTCCGTGCATGTGTGGGTTTCCTCCGGGTGCTTCGGTTTCCTCCCACAATCCAAAGACATGCAGATTAGGTCATCTGGCTACTCTAAATTGCCCATAGGTGTGAATGCGAGCGTGTGTGGCTGTTT
>JAQQZX010000001.1:22498151-22509386 GCA_030068355.1 Notoglanidium maculatum | reverse complement strand
TCGGTTTCAGCATCAGTGGTTTGTCGGTGGTTTCAATTTCAGTGTCAGTGGTCTGTCAGTGGTTTCGGTTTCAGCATCAGTGGTTTGTCGGTGGTTTCAATTTCAGAGTCAGTGGTCTGTCAGTGGTTTCGGTTTCAGCATCAGTGGTTTGTCGGTGGTTTCAATTTCAGAGTCAGTGGTTTGTCAGTGGTTTCAAGTTCAGAGTCAGTGGTTTGTCGTTAGTTTCATGTTCAGAGTGAGTATAGTTTTCAGTGGTTTAGTCCTATTTTTAGTTTTAATGTCAGCAGTTTTACGTGCACTGTCAGTAGTTTCCTTTGTTTGTTTGTTTTCAGTAGTTTGTTGTTTTCATGTTTCACAGTCAGGAGTTTTTGGTCACTTTTCTTTTCATCTTCCTGCTAGTAATTTTAGTGTTATTTTGAGTTTACCTGTCAGCAACTTTAACTTTGAGTTTTGAGTTTAACTGTCAGCATCTTTTGTTAAGGATATGTGTTATTTCACTGTCAGTAGTTTGTGTTACGTGTGGTTTCACTGTCAGTACTTCCTCTCTGTCACAGCTTGTCCCAATCCCAGAGGCTCCTGTGGAGGGACGAAGGAGGAGGAAGAGGCAGCTGGTCTTTATGGATGAAGACATACAGATATCCCAGGAAGCACTGCAAGCCCAGATTAACGATCCAAGCATCGAAACGAAATCTTTGGTATGACGCACACACTCGTCACTCCGTTTCTGAACCCTGCAGACGAGACCCGCAAGTGGGTTCGTGGTTAACAAATCATACAAATGCTGTGGACTGTCATGGTCCCTCTGACTTGGAATTAGAGGCTAGATAAATTTCATACCGTTGCATACCTAAAATATTCCCTCGTGTGTCAGTGTGAGCCACATTTCCATGTCATTATGTTCATGTTCATGGTTACCTTCTTGTTCATCTGTACCTCACAGGCAGATGTTCTGATCAGAGCACCTTCTCAAGTGAGCGAGCCTAGAGTACTTCTCAGTAACCCCTGCATGAGTGAGTAACCATCCAATCTCCGAATCTGTCATACACATACATAGCTGAAACAGCACTGAAATAAGACTAAAACTACTGACTACAGTTTCTACAATGTTATTTTTTTATTTTACTGTCAGTAGTTCATAATTTCTTTTAGTTTTACTTCAGTTTTATTGTCTTTAGTTCATGGAGTTTCAGAAAATTCACTAGTTTTTGCGAGATTTTTCAGGTTCATTGTCAGTAGGTTCAATTTCATTGTTTGTATTTTTTAGTTTTTATCAGTCATTTCAATTTCATTGTCAGTAGTTTGTGGTTTCTTTCAGTTTTTATGTCATTACATTGAATATTATTGTCAGTAGGTCATGTTGCATTCCAGTTCTGTTCCGCTGTGAGTTTTCTGTAGGATTTACGGTTTTCCTGTCAGTGTCACTGTCAGTAGTTTAGTGTTTTTTTGTTTTGTTTTTTTCAGCTCTTTGACATTGTCAGCACTTTTCATTTCACTGTCAGTCGTGTGTTTATTGTCAGTATTTTCAATTCCATTGTCAGTAATACAAATGTTTATGTTCTCAGAATTTCGCTGCCAGTATTTTGTAGCGTTTTTTGTTTTTTTAGTTTTACTGTCAGTAATCGGTAGGGTTATTTTCAGTTTCACTGTCAGTAGCTTCGGTTTCATGTTCAATGTTAATTTCAGCATTCTCACGTTCAGATTTATTTAGTCACTGGTCATATTTTACACTCCAAATCTTGCGTCGTTTTCGCACAGAACTTCCCGCTGATATTCTGAAGTTGTGGAAGCAAGGCGCAGTCATCCATCACATCCCTCCACCCAAACGCCGCAGGGAGGCTGAAGACGAGGACCTGGAGGCTGTACGAGAGATGGAGAGAGGAAGAGAGGAGCAAGAAGAGGGAGAGCTCAGAGAGGTCAGAGAGATTATAAAGTAGTTAATGGTATTTTCAGTTTCACAGAATTTAGTTTGCGTTCTTTCCAATTTAAGAGTCAGTACTTTGTGTTATTTTCAGAATTTCAGCTTTACGTTACTTTACGTTAGTTTTACGTCATTATTTCATCACAGACAAAAAGGCTGTCATAATTTTGTCAAATGCCATTACGTAAGATTTCATCATTCTTTATGAATGTAAATCCAAAACAGTTTCACTTTCAGTCAGTCGTTTGGGTTATTTTCACTTTTACAGTCAGTAGTTTTCAGATTTTCAGTTTTTTTTTTTTTTTACAGAAAGTTTCAGCTTTATAGTCAGTTTTATTTATTTTCTCTTTTTTATTGTTGTCTTTGGTCACGTTGTTGTTCAAATCAACTGACTACCTAAAAGAGGAGACGATGATGAATCCGGACAAAATGACAGACAATCTGTTCGGATTCAGCAGTCATGCTGAAATGTTCTATGTTATATATCATTGTGGAAAAGTACTGCTTCAGTTATTTTGCTTCTGCCCTTAATTTTGCAGATACCCACAGAGATAGTAGAGTCGGGCGTCTCACGATACGATACTCCAGGTTTGGCACTTTCACACTTTAACAGAAGACACACCAGTGTAGTGCAAAAGTCTGAGTCTGTTACCAAGAAGTGCTTTTATTCCAGTTCACCATTATAACCACTGATTCAGATATCTCTCTATTTCCAGTTTCTTCTCTGGTGATGGAGGTGACAGACAGAGATATCTCGCCCATGGAGACGCCCGAGACGCGACGGTGAGACGCTGTAGTGTAGACCGTGTAGCGCGTTTGCACATTTTACTGACAGTCCAGGTTTTTGGTGTATTCTCACGAGCGTAGGTCTCCCGTTCCCGTGTCCGTGGGCGGTTTGGAGGACATTCCCGAGGAGAGAGTCCCTGAACTGGAGGATGTCATGATGGAAGTTGATCCTCTCAGGTAGTGTATACGGCGCGCATAATGAAATTAAAAAACATTTCTAATATTAATTCGCAAAACTAGTGCATTTTAATTTTACAACAAAATCGTGAAAATATAGTATTGAGTTTGTTAGCGATTCTATTCAATATTTATGAGTAATGACATGTCAAGTGTAAGATTCTCATTACAAATGAGTAGTTTTGTTTTTATTTGTTTTTAAAAAAAACGATCACTACATTGCTCGGTAAACCCGCCGCGTGCTGCGTTCTCACAGGCGAATGGCTGCTGTTGGTGAGGATGAAGTGACATTTCACTCCCTGCTGCCCCCTAGTGTCAGGCGCAGAATCATCGCTCAGGCTTTCTGGAGACTGCTGGGTAAAATACAACGCTCCTTTCAATCACACTGACACAGTAATTAAAAAAGATGATTAATGATCGTGTTAAATGAACTTGTGTGTTATCAGAGCGGATCGACAGGAAAGAGGTGACGGTGCGACAGGACGAGCCGTTCGGTGACATCATCATCTCCGTGATACGCCAGCCCCGTCTGATTGAGACACGGCTGGCGTGATTGCGCTTTCATTTTCAGTTCAGTCCTTTTTTTTTTTTTTTTTTTTAAATGAGTTGAAATGTCGGTTGTTAAAGTTCACCTTTTAAACACTATTAAGTTGACTTCAAAAGGACTTTATATATATATATATATATATATATATATATATAATATATATATATATATTCATTTTATGAACTCGAGTTCTGCTTAAGAATTGAGCGTTATCCTTTTTAAAATATTTTTACTGAACGTTTGCGGCTAAACTTTTGGAATGTTATCGTCGCTTGATTTATGAGGAGATTTCTATGCCATGGTTTGAATTTCATGAGGTTATTTAACAGTTTAATTTAAGAGTCATGAGCTGTATTGCTGTCATTACTGTGTCGTTTAGGTTTAGTTGAATTATGATGTTAGCTTGTTACTGCTATGCTTCCAGGTGTATAAAATATCAACTTTTTAGTAACATTTCCATGTGGTCTGTTTTGTCAAGGAACAGGAAATAACGTGAATTATTTACCGACAATGATTGTTACGGAGTTCAACATGGGTTAAAAACATGTTTTTTTTTTTTTTTTAATAAGTTGGAAGTATTAAATTATTTAAAACGACTTCAATTTGAGTGCAATTTTTGTGGCTGCAGAGAATGAAATATGTTATTGTATCTGTCCAAAATTAAGAAATAAATACTACGAATACAATATCTACAAACTGACATCAGTAGAATTGAAACACCAGAAAAACTGCATGAAGTCACCTTTTTATGATGCGTGTATTCATAAGACATTTTTAACATCCCGCTAAAAAATGTTCAAATCAACATTCATGACATTTTCTGTTTTACATGACATCAACATGAATTGCCAATTTACCTCAACAAAGCACTTAAGGGAAGAAAAAAACATATTTATAATAATTTATTTAGCATGAGGTTTTCCAGATGTTCCTTCATTTACAAGTAACAAAAGTAAGCACATAATTGCTACTTTATTAATAAGGCAAAAAAAAAAACATTAACTCTACAATAACGTAACGCAAATTATTTAGCATGTACAGTACTTTTTGGATTGTTGCCTTCTTACGGGACACGACAATTCATTTTTAACATTTTGACCATTTGTGAAATTGAAGTACTTTCCCATTCAAAAAACTACGGGGGTGCAAACTTTTGCACGCAACTGCAAAATGTTACCGGGGCGCTTTAGAACATGCACACAGGCACTATATAGTACAATAATAAATAGATTTGGCACAAAAGGTAATAGGTACAAACAGGGCAGAATAACTTCAATATCTTACATTACAAACTTTTGCAATTCAATTTTTTTTTTTAATTCTAAAAACATAATTCACTGCTACATCTGATATTAATTTAATATTATTTACAAAGTACGAGTGACACACCAACCCACTTTTGCACATAAAACTGTTAACTGCTATTGATATGTTATAGTTTAATCTATTATTCAGGTCTGAAGAGAACAAACAAACAAACATGATGATAATTACTACAGATTTCCTCCAACAAAATTTCATAGACATATTTTAGTAAAGTGTCGGGCCATTACAAGCAACTTTGGCGTAGATTCTACGAGTCGTTGTAACTCCAGTTACTGGCTATGGAAAGGATGGAGCATCATTCTTCCAAAAGATATTCCCTCAGATTATGTTTTGTTTGATTACATTACATGAAAACCGATTCATTTTAGCCTTCAAGAACAGAACAAGATAAATTCCCCATAGCCATTTCACGATCTATACAACGTTAGCACAAGATAGTCAGTTAAACAAAAAACGGAAAAGGAATTTACTATCCAGTTTGCAGCTACGTTTTGTTAAGTCTTACATATAATATCACTCAGAGTAAGAGCTTGTCGTTCTTTCCAAAATATGAGACATTGTGTTAAAATATTGAGAACACCAACATTTTTTACTCTAGCTGGTTTGGTTCCTTTGATATCTCACCATAAGTTGTTTTATCAGTCCGGACTTGGAACCACAGGAGCTCCTTTAATATGAGTATCTTGACAACGGCGTATCCTCCAAGAGATCGTCCTGTAGGAAATAATATCAAAGACTGTGAAAAGAGCTAAAGCTATAGTTAATTAGTAACAATTAGATGGTATAGTGGGAGGCACGGTGGTGTAGTGGTTAGTACTGTTGCCCCACAGCAAGAAGGTTCAAGGACTGATCCCCGTGTCAACCATGGGCCTTTCTGTGTGGAGTTTGCATGTTCTCCCAGTGCCTGCGTGGGTTTCCTCTGGGTACTCCGGTTTCCTTCCACAGTCTAAATACATGTCGGTTAGGTCATCTGGCTATATCTGTGAATTTCAATTTATTGCCTTGTATAATAATAATGCAAATGAATAAACTCCCAATGGTTCCTACTTCCCACCATTCAGCAGAACTGATGAAGAACTTCATCATGCCATCTCTCTGGAGAACATACCATCACCTGATCATACCATCCAACAACACACAAAATCTTGCTGTGGCTGACACAGCCATCATTATCTCCTTTTTTTTTTTTTGCTGAGACGATTCAGTCTTGCAGGTTTCTCCTTTAGGAGAAAATTAGGAAGATCTGATTATTTGTCACTACAGGAGCAACTCAACACTTGTTCAGTCTTGAGATGGGACTACTGCAAAATATTCCTGGAGGATATTTCCAGGCATACCTCTGCATCCTAACTCTGCAACCGATATAGAATGCCGCCATTTGCCTCGTTTCAACCTCGCCAAGTTCTCCCACATTATCTCATTGCTGTGTTCCCGCCACTGGCTTCCTGTAGTTGCTGGCATCAGATGGAAAAAAAAATTGTTGTTTGTATTCAAAGCCAAAAACAGACCGGGCTAATCCTACCTGAAGATACTCATCAAATCATCCAACCACAAGCCCGGCTTGACTTGACCCCTCATCCATCAAGATACAAGGATGCATCAGGTCTCTTCTCCGTATTGGTACCAAAATGGAGGAATTAACTTATTATGGCCGTCTTGAAACAAAGCTTGAAAACCCATCTCTTTAATAAACGCCCCAAAATCTTGACATGTTCTGTTTTCGTACCTGCACTAGTTCCCACAGTAAGTCCTCTCCAACAGGGTATTCTTGAATCTCAGACTATTTATACTACTGTGAGGATGTTTTTTTTATTTTTATTGGAGACTACAAAGCACCTCTGTATAAAACCTTCAGCCAAATTCTTTAAATGGAAACCTTAGAAAACATTTTCTCTACACAACTTTACCTTGATTCACTGCATGTGCCGAGCAACAAATTGGACTGCTATAACTGGGGAAAGCCTTGTGATGGAGACTCACCATGGGAAGGTCTTGCAGTCTGTGGAATTCAGGATGGCTGCTTTGCTGGCGAAATTTGAGGAAGAGAATGATGGAGAGCAGAGCCGTGCTAACGATGAAGATCGAGATCAGGCCAGCAAGTAAAGGATCCAGTGGAGAAGGAGAAGGCACTATGTCTGAGTCTGAATTGGTGGAAATACAAACATCAAGGAGTGAGATGCATGCTAAAGGGAATACTCAACTACAACACCAGGATTATGACTCCACGTACTGTCATCTCCCACATCTAGTTCTGATGGTCCATCGTGGTTCTCTTTCCCCAAAGAAGCAGATTCAGTGATGAAGTCTGTCAGAGTAGAAGCTGGAATAGAAGGTGGAATTAAAGATACTGTTGGAATCATCTCAGAGGTGGTGGATTGAGAAGAGTTTTGATGTTCTTCACTGAGATTGGTAGATGAAGGGATGGATGATCCTGGTGTAACGGTGGTACTCCTCAGTGGAATGAGGAATGGTGTGATGGTTAAAGAACCTAGAGCCAAATGGAGGAGGAAAAAAAGAACAGATTTGGAACAAGAAATGAGTTTTGAATATGATTAGGAGATGGGAAAGAAAATATGATGGAACTATGGGAGACACAATGAAGAGCTACAATGTTCTCCAGTCATGGAAAAAGAACATGAATAGAATGTCCTGGAAATATTAGTGAGGTCCTGGAAAAGTGCAGTCACATATATATTGAGATAGGATTTCTTTTGCAAAGAGCTGACCAAAATGATACATAGCTGGATTTTTGACCTTATTTGGATTTTTATGGGCTTGCGTTTGTATTGTTCATCACTTAAACAATGGTCATATTCTACTTGGTTCTTTAATATGGTGGTGATGTTAAGCTGATCTTTGACAGTGATCCATGACTTCCTATTTAGAGAATATACCAATGAAAACTCAGTTAGGCCTGAACAGAAAAGAGAACTTTTCCCGTGACTGGTGACTGACTGAAAGAATTATACCTTGTGTTGCATTTGTTGACGTGATGCTTTCTGACGGCTGAATGACGTCCGCCCCGATGGTAGTGTCTGTATTGGGCTCTTTAGGGTCGGTGATCTTTGTGTTCGCATAATTTATGGTCAAAATGGGAGTCAGGGTAGGAAGGGAGGTGGTGGATGCGCCTAGGGAGAGCAAATGTGGAAACAGTTCCCTGTTAGATATGTGTGATTCTGCAAAGCAAGAGTACCATCATATGTTGTAAGACGAGAACCTCTTACATCACTTTGACTCTAAACCAAGAGTGAGACACATTCATCAGCGCTAAATATAGCCCTGTTTCCAGCCTGCAGCATTTAAAAACCTGTGATGTTGCTGAGCTCCAAGCACTCATAAAGCTCTTATTAACTCTTATTCTCAAGCTCAATTCACATTTTTAATAAAAGTGTAACGATAATAACAATTATTACTTCAGTAGAAAACTTGACGGTTGTTTTTCAAGTAATGACAAAACATCTAAAGCCATAAATATTGCTAATAAAGAAGCTGAACGTACACTATGTCAGATATTTTACAACTATACTGGAATACATTTAAAGACATAGCCTGGGCCAAAGGGTCAATCCATAGGAGGTGGTGTGCCTGGTCCAAGTCTTTAAATGGTTGTTCAATGTGGCGGTTACTTGAACGTCATTCAAAAGATCAGATAATCAAGCTGCATGATGTGCCTGATCCTGAAACACTTCTACCTTCTCACCTTATTCATCCTGATAATTATTTTGCTCAGAGTTTCGGCGCTTCTGACACACTTTAACAGTTTATGGCTGAGTCTCACGCATAAATAATATCACCTAGATAGTGCAAATTGGCGCCTAAGAACTGTTGTTGCTTTCATAAAGACTGTCCTGGAGCTCATCCCAGGAATGTATCATGGGTTCCCTTTTGAGTTTGGTTAAGCCAATGGTCACCAACCCTGATCCTGGAGATCTTTCTCCCTGAAGACTTAAGCTCCAGCCATAATTGTGCCCACCTGACGATCCAATCATTGCCTTAGGAAGTACTCGGTCAGCTAAAAGAGACGTGTTAGATATAAACCTGCAGGAAGGTAGATTTCCAGGAACAGGGTGGGTGACCACCGGTCTAAGCTTTCAGACTAACGTCTGAGCAAATTGGGGTGGTTTAGCACCACCTGTGGGGACTTTGGCTCATACATTGTGATTAAAGGATAAAAACAGTAATTACATATATTAGAATTATTTTTTATCTCACCTTGTGCTTGATCTCTATCTGTGCTAGGACTGCTGATGTGTTGCGGTGCAGACGGGGGACGAGAGAGGTCCATTCTGATGGGTTCTTTGGGGTCAGTGATCTTTGAGGTCACAGAGAGGTCAATGGCTTCATTTAGAGACACAGTGGCCAAGGCTGGAACGGATGCAGTGGACTCGGCTTGAGGGAGAACAATGAAAGAAAACATAGGGTGAAGGAGATCAGCTAGTAGTCCAGGTTCGAGTAGGGGGCTTTGGATGTGTGAGTACAAAGCAGTGATGACCTTTAACTGCTACTGAAGTGCAGACGGACCAACAAACCAGCAGTGGTTATAAAAGAGGAAAAATATATAGTCCAGAATTATTGGCACCCCTGGTAAAGATGAATGAAAATGTCTTTAGGTTTAAATATGAGAGAAATCATAATAAAGGAAGCCCATGTCTGTCATGCACGAAGTAATGTTTCATAGGAGTATAAAAATGAGGGGAATGAAATGAGATACAAATCTTTATCCAATAATTCTAAAGCTGACTATACACGAATAAAATTCATAAAAATCATTAAAAAAAAAAAGCACAAGGTTGTTGACCAGACTGCTAAATATTCAGCGTTAGGCTGTGTTCATTATTACTGAAACACTTAGACGTGTGGTACGGATTTCTAATCAAAGTGCCAGGTTGAAGTTCTCACATCGGATGAGCTCATTAGCAGTTCTGGAAGTGAAATCCTGAACCTTAATTAGTGAGGCGTAAAAGCAAACCACAGAGAGACAGACATGTAAACAGTCAGACGGGTAGAAAGATGAATAGATACGAAGACCCTGGGGTTTTCAGATTTATTTCTATTATTACTTTTTACACAAAGCTGAAATTGTCTTTAGTTTAAAGAGGAGATAACATTACCGAGACAGAAAATATTCCCTGAAATTTAAAATTCTTGGGCATCTGTACTATTATTACTAAATAACAACAAAATAATAATAATAATAATAATAATAATAATAATAATAATAATAATAAATCACCATCATTCCTGCTAATTAGGCAGTGTGAAGGCTCTCACCTTTGAGACTCGGTGTGTGTGTCAGGAGTGCTACACTCCAAATCACACACACAAGCACATCCATAATTCACACCAAACAGCTGGATTTATTTTGCTGAATTTCTGATCTTCTCTGCGTTGTTACACTCCTCTGGTCATCATCTTTATAAATATCCTCCTGTGTGTGTATATGGCTTTATCACCTCCTTACACACAGATACACCCACACCCACACACATACACTCGCGCGAGCCAGGTGATGTGCAATCAGTAATACCAGTGCGCGCGCTCAGATGTCAGATCACACACCCACGTGTGTCGGAATGAAGGGGTGTGTATGTTTGAGAGAGAGAAGGAAAGAGAGAAAGAGAGAGAGAGAGGGTGAGTCTGACATCGACTTATAATCGCACACACTACACACTAGGCTTATTATTCTTCACTCAAACTCAAAGCCATTGTAGTGCATTTGTGTGGGTGGTTTTTTTTGTTGTTGTCAGATTATAAATTTGCACCAAATCGCTTCTACAACCAATGATGAGTATTAATAGTCACCTTTTTGCGTAAGTATTCTTATTTATGATTTGGCGGATACTGTACAATATAGCCAAAAGTATGTGGACACCTGACCATTGGTTCTTCCCCCAAAGTGTTGGAGGTACACACTTGTAGGCTATAGAATGCCTTTGTATGTGGTAGCATTACAATTTCCCTTCGCTGGAACCTGATCCAGCATGACAATGCGCCTGTGCACAAAGAGAGCTTCATGAAGACCTGCTGTAGTAAGGCTGGAATGGGAGATCACTGGAAAACGGGGAGCGACAAAAGAAACTCTTGCTCGTTCGAGTTTAGGTGCTAACCGAGAAATCAGAACGTTATCGCTTACGTTTGCAATCGATGAAAACTTTTCCGTTGTAACTGTACTAGCAAGATTCCCCTGTTAGCATACAACTTTTAACTTCTCATGGGAATGATGACAATCCGGCTCTAACCAACACGTTAACAGAATTATTGACCAGAATTATTTCAGTATGCTATATTTCATACTGGTGGTGCGGTGGTTAGCACTGTCGCCTCACAGCAAGAAGGTCCTGGGTTCGATCCCAACCCCTCCCTTTCTGTGAGGAGTTTGCATGTTCTCCCCATGCATGTGTGGCTTTCCTCCCTCAGTCCAAAGACATGCAGATTAGGTCAACTGGCTACTCTAAATTGCCCATAGGTGTGAATGCGAGCG
>JAQQZX010000001.1:22485490-22497354 GCA_030068355.1 Notoglanidium maculatum | reverse complement strand
CCCTGTGGTGGACTGGCGACCTGCCCAGGGTGTACCCCGCCTCTCGCCTCAAGATGCTGGGATTGGCTCCAGCTTCCTCGCGGATAAAGTGCTATAGATAATGGATGGATGGATGTTTCATACTGTGTAGCGAGAATGTGGGTTTAGCTAACGCTTTCATCAATCCATTATCTGCACCAGTTTTCTGTTACGCTGGAGCCGATCCCAGCTGACTCCGAGTGAGAAGCGGGGTCCATCCTGGGCAGGTCGTCAAATGATCACAGGGCTATCACAGAGACAAACAACCACTCACACTCATTCACACCTATGAGTCATGTAGTGGACCTAATATGCACGTCTTTGTGCTGTAGGAGGAAACCTGAGGACCCGGAAGAAACCCACACAGGCATGCAAACTCCACACAGAACCCTAATCACTGCACCACCATGCTGCCCTAATACTTTCATAATGTTCATCAAATCTATTGTTGAAGTAGATGCTAATTAGTGCTCACTCAGTGTAGGGAGTAGTGCACCAGGGTTGATTTGGAACACACCCCAATAGCTATCACTGTACTGAGATTATTCAGTAGGACTGGACACAGACAGTGTGCCCCTCTCTAGACCTATTGTGTCTTAAATCAGTCGAGGAACACGCTATGTAAGGTGTTTTGGTAAAATATTGTTACAGGACATATTTGTAAGCGTAAAAAACCGGCGATAATGTCCACCTCAGAACCGAGCGAGTTTACTGCGGAGGCAGTGGAGAGGGTAGGAGAAACCGATTATTCAGTTTAATTCAATTAAAGACAAATTTTGATAAGTAAAGAAATGCTAATATCCCTGCTCTAACACTCCTGAGAAACCTGTAATTTATAAAGGACTTCTGTTATTAAAGGACTTCTCGTTTTTCTCAACAGTTGTGGATAAATCTAGTCTCGCGGGGAAACACAGCGCCTGTATCCTAAATGTCAACTAACAGTATCCGTAGTGCACTACGAAGGGCGCACAACGCCATTCTTTATACCTGCGTACGTAGTCTACTTGTGTAGGCTGTGTGGCGCCATTTCGAACACAGCCATACTGTCTATCGAGTGACTGTACTCTATAATGTAAATTAATGGCTAAGATTAGCTGGCGGCTAATTTATCTTGGTTTTGGTCGTTATAGCAACTGCGTTAGCATGGTGCTAATTTCGTAAAATAGCGTTTAGGGTAATCTTTTAGTACGTTAATATAACGTATTTGAATCAGAAATGCTTTCTAAAAGTGTGAATCTGAGTCACAGAGGTTAAAAAAATAAAAAATTAAATAAAATAAAATAATAAATAAATAATAAGCATCTAGCTACCTGAACAGAAGTAAACCAGGAAGTTCTCTTATAAGAAAACTGGGATTTATTAAACTACTTTTGAAACTCAACTCAAGTTTCAATTACTGAAACTTTAATCTCTGTTAATTAATAATGTGATGTTAAACATTTTTGTGTAAGTGAATTGTTGTGGGCTCAACCGTTCAATATAATAATTCAGTAACTTATGAACACTACTGTAAGGCTGTAAAGCAACATATGGAGTTGTTTAAGAATAAAGTAATATGTGTAGATTTACAAATTGTTCCTATATTACAGTCGTACACGTTATATGCAGTCTAATCTAGTGCGTGCTATTGAATGTATACAGTTGAGGTCAATATAGGAGAGATAGGGTGTAGAAGAGTAACCTGATATTTCAGTAAAGCTCTGCGATACTAATAATAACTGGCAGCATGTGGTGTGTGGCTGCTGTTGGAACTCAGAGCTAGAGGGGTGCCAAAATATTAAGACATTTGTCATTTCTTTTGTCGTACAGTGCTGTTGGATTGTCAGTTCAGTGCTGATTGGTCAGAAGGTGTTGCGTAATTTCCCACAAGTGCCTGTGTTATTTCTTATCCCAAACCTAAAGTACTCATGACCTAGTTTGGGGGTTCGGGACGCAGGCCTCGTCTCTTGAAATGCCACACAATTGTTTCTTGTTATCTCCCGCAGGCTCTCCAGCAGCTGTACTATGATCCGGACATGGTGCAGAAAAACGTGGCCCAGAAGTGGCTGGCGCAGGCCCAAGCGTCACCACAGGCATGGCACTTCTGCTGGGCACTGCTGAGCCCGGACAAGGTTGGTACAAAAGTCCATTTATATACATATTATGCAATTGTGAAAGTTTCATGATGGTTATTTTGATCCGAGCAGGTGCCCGAGATCCAGTTTTTTGGTGCAAGCACACTACACCTCAAAATCTCCGGCCACTTGCACGACCTCAGCTCCGAGCTTCGTGAGTCTCTCCGCTCTCAGCTGGTCACTCGCGTGTGTCACTTCGCCCTCGGCCCCAAGATGGTGCTGACGCGCCTCTGCGTGGCCCTGGCGTCTCTGATCCTCCGCACGCTCCTCGAATCCTGGCCCAGCGCCGTGCCTGATCTCTTGCAGGCGTTCCAGAGTGGAGAGGGTGCAGCCGAGGCGGACGGCCGGCGCCTGGCCCTGTTAGAGGTGCTCACCGTATTGCCTGAGGAGCTCCTGAGCAGGAAGTTCACATCGGGGAATCGTGCCAGGCTTCAGGCCGCCCTTGTGCAAGAGTGGCCCTCGTTGTGTCCACTGATCAGGGAGCTGCTGCGGTGCGAAGGCTCGGTATGCGGCGTGAAGGAGCGAGCGCTGCGCTGTTTACCGTCCTGGCTCACACTCGGCGTAGATTTGGGTCAGACTGAAGGAGTCTTGCAGGATAGCTTGGCGCTACTTAAAGTGCCTGAGCTTTTCGACACGGCCGTAGAGAGCTTCGTCGGGGCCCTCTCAGTGCCAGACTGGCAGAGGTGAGGGCCAAAGACTCCACTTTTGAGGAGGACTCATAGAATATGAACTTAGCGAGAGCCTCTGAAGCCTCGTTCACTCAGTTAGAAAAGCTAACCTATTATAGCTACACCAAATCCCATCTCTTCAAAAGTACTTCGCATATAAATATTATGTGTTTGGCTCAAGCTCTTCCAATGAAGTCTGTCTTCTTGCCAGTCTAATGTGAAATATCTAACATAATACTATACTACACATGAACACAGATCCAATTCATGTGGGTTTTTTGCGTGTAGGTCTGCGGACAGTCTGGTGAATCTGTTGCCCCGTGTTCTGGAGCTCCAGGAGTGGCTGAAGAGGGCAGTGCAGGACAGAGACATGGAGACGTCTCACGGAATCTGCCGCGTCGTCGTCGCTCTGGGCGAAACTCACTGCAGGTTGGACACACCACCACATACCTTACAGCATATAATGGGCACAGAACTTCATTCACTGTGGTACTCGCCTTTAAGGCCAACAAATGAAATCAGGAACAGGGGACTGGAAAGTAGTGTGAGAATGGAATTGATGTCATGCGGACATGCTGTACATGGGTTTAATCTCCTCCAGACGTATCAGGTGGCAGACACTATGACTAACACTGTCTGTCTCTCTCTGAATGTCTGTCAGAACATTGTTGGAACAGATTGGACACTGGCAGGGTTTCCAGGCTCTGGTCAGTATGATCCTGTCCTGCACTGCAATTCCTGGCCACTACCCAGTGGACGAGACTTCCAGCTCCCTCACGCTCACATTCTGGTACACACTGCAGGTACGGCAGATTTCAGACCAGCTATACGTAAAACCCATTTGTGCAAGACTTCTTTAACAGGAGTCATGATTGTTAATCATTGCTATAACATCGAAATCCGTGCTTCATGCTTCCTTTGCCTCATCTCTCAATGCTGACTGTTGTTAACGTAGTAGTCTGCTGGTTGTCCTACAGGATGACATCACGTCGCTGGAGACAGAGAAGCAGACGTTTTACCTGCAGCTGTACAGACCTGTTTACTTCCAGCTGGTCGACGTTCTGCTGCACAAAGCGCGCTTTCCCAGCGAGCACGACTACGCCACGTGGTCTTCTGATGACAAGGAACAATTCAGAACGTACAGGTGACCAAGATGACAAAGGAGGAAGTTGTATTAAATGTTAAAATGCAAGTGTGGGTGTAAAAATTTCATATATAAAATCCACAGGTACACAGGATTGTTTAGCAAAGCGTAAAAGAACATGATGTGATGTGTTGGAGCAGCTGTGAATAGTGTTTACCATGTTGCAGAGTCGATATCTCGGATACTCTGATGTGCGTGTACGAGCTGCTGGGCCCCGAACTGTTGCGCAAGCTGTACGACAAACTCGGAGTGATGCTGACCGACACGACACACTCGCACTCCTCCTCGTGGCAGGTCAGTGTCTCATTTGGCTTGATGATGAACTTTAAAACATACTGATGGGGCGGAGCTAAGGGATGGTCTGGGGTGGGGCCACCCTGAAATAACCTTTTTCCACCACGGAACTGGTACACTACTTCATATATTGTGGTATACCATTTATTCGACCAATTTGCTAAAAAAAAATCAAGTTCTTTACCTACTTTTTATCTCTGTCTCTCTATATGGAGGATATAGAGGCTCTGCTGTTCGGTTTCCAGTCCATAGCTGACACGGCGGACGTCAGTTACTCGGACGTGATTCCAGGTCTGATCGGCCTCATCCCGCTCATCTCCGTGAACAACGTTCAGCTCGCAGAGACCGTCATGCTCACGCTAGGTACAGCAGACATCCAAACCAGAGATGCTGTAGGAATCGTAGCTTACTCTTCGTAGGTATTTTGCATGCAGCATGTACATGCACAGCTTTTGCCTGTGTTCCTTAGGCTCACTGGCCGAGTGGTTGGCCGATCACCCAGTCATGGTGCCCGCTGTCCTGTGTGTCGTCCTGCCCGCCCTGTCAGACGCTGACCTCTCCGTGCCCGCCGTCTCCACGCTGAAGAGAATCTGCCGCGAGTGCAAGTGTCACCTTTACCCTCATGCCAACGACATCCTGGCATCCTCACAGGTACACAACAGTTGCGTCGCGAATCTTTGTCCCTACGAGTAGAACCCTGTTGAGAACCATACACCCATCTTTTTCTAATAACCTTTTAAAACTAGAAAGGCACTTGTTTTATTTTTTTAAGGACCGTTTTATACGTCCGGATATGTTTTCTATTGAATAATCATGTTTATACATCGGCTATGTTGAATTTTACTGCCATCTACTGGATTTTAAGGTGCATAGCGTTGTTGAACGCACAATTCCGTCAGGGCCAAATCTCACAGCGTTGGGCTAAATTCGCGGCTCCGCTCCATGATTCAGAGTTTAGTGGGTTCTTCCTTGGCCCGTGCTACACCATTCCACCAAGTTTCACGGAAATCGGTTCGGTAGGGTTTGTGCAATCCTACTTACAGGCAGAAAAACCAGTAATGGTTCGAGTTGAATTAATAATTCGAATCAGGAAACGATATACATATAAAAAAACTTTAAATGTTCCTTAGAAAGACTTACCCGAGAACCCTTTCGTGTGTAGCAGGTGAGATACAACACCTCGTTTTATAGCTGTTATGATGACCTTAACATACTGTAATTCTTTTTTGGCATTTTACCTCTGAACATGTTTTCTGTCTTTTTTAGGACGCACTCGTTAAGCGGATCCACAAGGTCAGAATTCCTCTCATCCACACGACGTTCCCAGTGTGATTTACATCCGGGGTAAGGATTGATCAGAGCAATGTTTTTTCTACAGAGCCCTCAGAGCATGTGGCTGATGCAGGCGCTGGGATTTTTACTCTCGGCCATGCCGGATGAAGAGATTCCTGAAAAACTGCTCTCTCTCCTCTCGCCTCATATCCAGGACCTGGAGCAGCTGGCCAATCAGGCGGTACGGATCAACACAAGTCAATACTTTCTGATGACTCTCAATTTTCTCAAAATAATCATTTTCGCCTTCTTATCGCCGTCACCGCGTGTTAGCTGTCTGAATCATTTCATTTTCCGGTCAATTCCACGGTCGCCTAGCAACACTGCGCACTCGATTCTGATCTCTTGAAACTTTCGGCTTATTAGATTTATGTTGTGTAGCAACGAGCGTGAGGAATGTTCTGGAAGGCCGGTCCTATGACAGGTGATAAAGGGATTTATCTGTTGATTTTGACGTATTGTAACGTACGTTCCGTAACAGATGTAAAAGTGTTCCTGTCCTTTGCTTTAATTTCACAGCCCACTCCTGCCACTAAACACTCCACGCTTCAGGTTCTGGGCCTGATCTCCAGCCTCTTCTCCACGCTCGACCTGAACACGCACGGTGAAGGACTGGACGGGGTTAAAGGTCGACGGTTTGCGGCTCACAACAACCCGGTAAAGAAGCTTGCATACAGTTCAGCCCTAGCGGTCAGGATGCACACATATGACGGAAATGGATCGAGTGAATTCATCCTCCCTTATCTGATTTTTCCTTCAGGTCGTAGTCGGACTACAGCAAGTGTTTCCTGTCATCCAAACTCTTCTGAGCAAGTGGCTGAAAGACACCGAAGTGGTGGAGGTAAGCGCTATCAGTCAAATACCTAAACCTCTCACCTCACCACGTATGCGCACAAACAAATGTCAAATGTACGCGAAACAGATTTCTCACTCGTTTCACTTCTTCACAGGCCTCATGTGCTGTTTTTGAGAAATCGCTGAAAACCCTTGGCGGTGATTTTGCTCCTCTCGTACCTCAGCTTTGTGAGCTGATTAGTCAGCTGTTCAGCGCTTACCCACAAGCCTCTGCTTTGGATCTCGTACAACAGGTGGAATGGGAACGTGTATTTCGACGGCTACAGCTACGCTCTAACGTGTTACACTCACTCTGCTCTCTCTCCTTCACCGTTTTCTAGCTGCTTCACACGTTTGCCTGCGAGAAGGAGCACGTCTCGTCGATCAGTGCGGTTCTGGAACTCGTCACAAACGTCACCATGTCGGTTTTTCAGCACGGTGAGGGATCCTCTTAACCATGCACGTGTTAACAGACGTGTTGTGTGAAGGCAGCGTACCGATTCTGTTTTCATCCTACCACCATTACCACTTCCTACCTTTTTGCCATGTCAAATAAAGTTACTTCGACATCAATCATCACTCTTGACTTAAATAAATGATGGAGAATGTATTTTATTGGAGGAGCTCGATTTAAACAGTTTGAGCATGCTGAATAGAGCAGAATAAAAGGATTTGTGCTTTTGCATTTCAAGTGGCCGCAAGCATGACAAGCATCGCATGATACAATGTGTGTGTGTGTGTGTGATGTTGCAGGTGCAAGAGACCATCCTGATGTGGTCGAGTCGTTTATGAAGCTTCATGCGCAGGTTGGATTTTTTCTCTTGACCTTTGTGTAAAACGCCCCAAAATCACCAGGACCATCAATCCTGAGGCCGAGTATAAAATACTGAAGGTTTCTATTATCCGTGTTGCGTCTAGGCATTTAGCAGACACGTCTGCTCAGAGAGACATGTAGGACGTGAACTCACCGCTTCTGGTCACTAGAACCTTTGAGCGATTTTTGCAAGTCTTTCTCTTCTTTAAATCCGGTATTATTTGATGTAGTTGCGTGCTTGTTTTTACAGGTTTTGAAAAGGAAGCCAGATCTGTATCGCTCGGAGGGTCTCGATATCAGAGTGGTCTTCTACTGCGGTGAGAGCCCAAGCGGCGCGTTTATAACCAATCCGACACCAACCTTTCAGCTAAGGAAAGCCTTCACGGAGTGTTCTGTTTTCTCCTGCAGGGATTTTAGCCTTCAAGTTCCCCGAGACGCCCACTCTGAAGTCCACGTGCGTGCTGTTCGTAAGTCCTCTATTGCATCAGAACACTGCTGTGTACAGGAGCAACCCATTTGCGTCAATCTGTTATCTATTACGCGTTATTTACTTTCTTCTGTTTTCTACGGCTCGGCCTTGTTATTTTTTATCAGCACCATTTTGAAGGTGGGTTTGTCTTTTGAATGAAATAGGAGTTTTTCTGTCTTTCCCCCCCCCCGTATGTGGCACTGCTCAGACAGAGCTGATGTCTCACGGCGAGGACGTCCCCGCTGTCCGAGACGTGCTGCAGGAGGACGGCCTGCTGCTTCTTCAGACCCTACTGGAGGTCAGGCGCAAGCAGAGTTACTGTTACTGGCACAGTGTTGATTACTTTCCAGTACATCAGCACGACCTGAAGTGTTTTATTCCTCTCATACAACAGTGTGCTGGTATAGAAAATTAATCAGCGCCTTCTGACCAATCAGAATCTAGCAAGAACATGTTTAGTATTAATTATACTGTTCGTTGCTTAACATGATCATAAATACACAATATCTTCATATGCGGAACTCTGTATGTGTAGGCTATCAGTATCCAGGCTCCCCAGGGCCTGCTGGAGCACCTGGCTGAGGTTCTGTTCTCCATCAGCGTCCACTGTCCCAGCTTGCTCGCGTCTCGGCTGAGAGACGCCCTGCAGCCTGACGCGTTCCCCTGCACCTTACTCACTGCGGCGCACAAGGAGCGCTTCTGCCAGCAGATCCTCAGGTCAAACAGCCAACAGATCACATACGCTTCACCTTACCTAAGCTGGCTTGCTCTGGGATTTGAACCGTCAACCTTTTGGTCACCAGCTAAAGGATGAATCTTTACAGATGACAACGTTGTTGTCTAATATCGGTTCACCGTACACAAATCTGGCTGTCATTATCGGGTCAGTGATAGCAGCGCCTTTACTTAACAGATCCATGATCAGATTGGATTGGGAAAACTTTTCAGGTGTACAGTGCTGTGCAAAAGTTTGCACACCCTTAGTAAAAGGCCGAAGTGGCGGCGAAGCGCTTGGGCTGATGACCAGAAGGCCGTGAGTTCATATCCTAGCCGCTTTGGATAAAAGTGTCATGCTAATGCGTATGGCATTTAGTGTGATAGGTTTCATAGATATTCCTTATATATATATATATGTGTAAATTCCTGAACATTGATGCCAGCTTGGAACATGACCGTTTTAAAACTGAAGGCTTTGTACCAAAGCTCTGTTTTTCCTCGTCCGCAGGGAACAAGTGAGTAAGTGGAAGATGAGGGACATTGTGAAGGAGTTTTCCCTGTCGTGTCACGGTCTACAGGGAACGGAGGACACCGCAGATTACTGAACGTCTTCGTGCGTTTTCAGACGCTTGAAGAGACAAGACGACTGGGGGGAGAAACCCGCAGTGGTCTGCGTTTACCATTTTTACAGACTTTTAATATCACATGGTCATTGCTTTCTGACTAATTGCCGTGTAGGTTTTTGAATGTGTGTCGAGTCGACATGACAGATGTCTTTTTTTTCTTTTAAGGTGCCTTCACATCGTCTCAGGTTGAGGTGTTATCGTTACTGTTTTATACCACATCGTTTCTGAATGGTCAGGAGGTGTTGCTTCGGCTCCGACAGTGGTTCCTGCTGCAGAGCAAACCACAGGCTTATATGAATGTGCCCGTTGTAATACTTTACTGGTTTCTGGAAGGAGGTTTTCAGTGTCGGAGCAAAAATATACGTGAGGTTTATGTGAGGAACCAAAAATAAAAGAATTGGGGCTACCCATGGTACAAAAAACTAGCCCGGATCGTACTTCATCTCAACACTGAACAATGAAAATAACCAACAAATTCTCATAAACTACTAACAGAGATCCTGCAGTAGTGTCTTTATTTCCGTCTGTCGGGTAACGTGATCCCGTTTGCATTCGCACATACAAAATAGTGAAAACATCATAATCGGCCGACGGCCATTACGACATGCGTATAGATAAACCGTTTCTCTCTACTTACATCACATCACGTCCGTCTGGATTTTTACATGATACAGTTATAAGAAAGTCGGGACGATGACGAACAGATCCGTTCGCCGGGTGTGGGGTTTTTAAACGAAGACACGGGGAGGAGCGTGAACGGAAGAAGAGACGTGTGGTTCTCCTTGGTTCCCTCCTCTGGCCTCAGACACTACCGTATCCTCGTGAACAGATTCAACACTGACTTGGATTCCTGAAACAGCAGAACAAGAACGGCAGCCATTTGACTATTACCCACAATGCACAATTGCGTGTGTGTGTGTGTGTGTGTGTGTGTGTGTGTGTGTGTGTCTAACCTTGGTGCAGCGTGTTTTGCTGAAGACATTCCAGAACCTGAGTGTCTCATCTCCTGCTCCGGTCACTATAGCCTCGCCGTCTGGAGACACAGCCTGGTGCAGAAACACACACTCAGTTTAAATTCTGTAAAGAAAACTGGCTTTAATCACATGATCACACAATTTGAGCTGCATACTCGGTAAAGTTCCTGCTTACCAAGTAGAGCACACGGTACGAGTGTCCGGTCAGCTTGGCCACCTGCGTGAGGGACGGATATTTCCACACCAGGATCTGGTTTTGTGAGTAGCCGTGTGTGCTGACCTGCAAGACACCAGCAGTGTGTAAGACTATAAACAACTCCCTACACAGCAGAATAACGCAACGGAACTCAGCTCATGTGCGCATGTGTGTGTGTGTGTGTGTGTGTGTGTTGTCTCACCAGCTCGTTGGCGTGTTTGGACCAGGCCAGGTTGCAGACCTGTGAGCCGGTGTCGGTGCTCTGCAGCGCCTGTCCTGTGAGCGTGTTCCAGAAGCGCAGGCAGCGGTCGGCCGTGCCTCCGCCGGACGCCAGCAAACCGTGCTGATGGGGCGACCAGGCGATGGCCTTCACCGCCGCTAAGTGCTCGCTGTACTGCTGCACGGGCACCAGGCTCGAGCTGTTCCACACCAGCAGCTATGCAAAGCATCAAAACCCTCCGTCATACCAGGTACGGCGTAACGTTATCAGTATGGCTATCCTCACGTCGCATCCTCACCTTGTTGTCGTTGCCCCCGGAGGCGAGATGCTGGTGGTCTGGGGACCACTTGAGGCCGCAGACTTCCTGTCTGTGGCCCTGCAGCCTCCTCTCAGAGGCGGGCGGAGCGCGGACGTCCCGCTGCAGGATCACCCTGTCCCTGCTGCCCGAGGACAGCTGCTCGCCGTTCCACGCTAAAGCTCCTGCGATACAACCGCCATTACATCACCGATTTCTAAGTTTGCACGAATATTTTCTTAAGGAAAGCGTTAATACAAACCGACACGAGCCGAGTGTCCTTCCAGGCTGGTTAACTTCCTCCCTCCGGCCGCGTCCCAAATCTGCACGAAGCCTTTGTGGGTTCCGACAGCAACCAAGCTTCCCTACAGAAAACAAAACCGAGGGTTATGACCCAATTTACGCGTCAATCATTAGATATGATACGGCATATCATATTTAAGGTTGTGGCCATGCTAAATACAGTCTCCACGTCATATTAACTCTTACATTCATGTAAAGAAAGCATTAAATAATAATGTTTAACACGAACACATCTGGAGTGATCAGGAGACTCGCGTCAGCTCCGGCCTGTAATCCTTGCACATAGTAAAAACGATACGACGTCGGATTGCGTTACAAGTCTGGAGAACTCACCCTCTCGTTCCAGCAGACTGACGTCACAGAGTCTCCGTCGACTGACAAATCACACAACCTCGTCACCTGTGAACAAGAATCACACATCATGACCACTGATAAATCAGCAGGCCAGCACTTATTAACCGTGTTCCTTTACGCACCTGACTGGTACAGGCGCTCCACAGGTACACACACGCACCAAGACCAACACTGAGCAGGTTTCCAGCTGACCAGTCTACCTGTTAACACCACAGATTAACACAGGATGTTAATCCTTCAGTTTCACTGGCTGCAAGCAGCATGATTTCAGCACCAAGGACAGCAATAGCATGGCTACCCCAGTCAGTGGCCAAAACACCTGTAAATGTGAATGCTGATATATATATTACATATCTTTTATCTCGATTATATCAGTGACTCCCGACTGAGTAAATCAGTCTTAGTGAAGTAGGCGTGGCCATTAAACCAGTCAGTCTTAGTGAAGTAGGCGTGGCCATTAAACCAGTCAGTCTTAGTGAAGTAGGCGTGGCC
>JAQQZX010000001.1:22464053-22480958 GCA_030068355.1 Notoglanidium maculatum | reverse complement strand
TAACGAGTGCAAACTCTGACTTACTTTCTCCTGAAGGTTGATTTCAGAGAACCGAGAGGTCGTCTCGGCGCCCTGAGTCCCTTTTCCCCCCCAGTGTCCCCTCGTACTCACGCACATGGCTTTTCAGTTAAATAAAAATAAATTAGTAAATAAAATAAATTGAATATATTCTTCCACATAGCAGTGTATGCTGCGGAATGTGGCATAAGATTTATCTGATGATTTTATTTGCCTATTCTGAGGTACAAACACTTTGATTTTTTTGGATATCTGTGCTTACAGATTCTCTTTCTCACAGTACAATGGCGTTCCATTCCACCAACTGCAAGTGTTATAAGATTAGTCAGGATATTGTAGGGTTTCTGTGTGTAGAGTATCATGACTCTGTGTTTAGCTGCCTGTGAGCAGGGTAGTGGGAAATTGGAGGGGTGTGAGCCACCTGCTGGGCAAACAATTTACACCTCTGCAAAATAACATTGGTACAGATAAAACAGCCAGCACAACTGATAGTAAAACGCTGTATACATCTGCCACAGTAAAATTATAACATTAAAATCTGCTAGGCTTGGTAAAAACAGAATTACGTATGAAAAACTGCAAATTCTATTCTTAAAACCCTGAGTGTCTAATTTTATTTGAGTCATTTATCTGCTCCTAAACAGGCGCAGGTTCCTTTTTAGGCCTTGGGGAAAAGGGTTAACCTGCTGAATGGGTTGTAAAAACAAAATGGTTCCCATAACACATTATCTAGCTTTAGGTATAATCAGTCTTTTGGGATTCTGACTAATCAGTTACATGTCTCTGCACTGAGATGCAGCAGAGAGCTGGGAGAACCATCAGGAGGCTGGAGCGGATTTAAAACAGCAACAGCACGGCAGGTGAAAATGGCGGCCTGGTGTGTAGGATCCATCAGCGATCTAGATCAGGCATCGCTGTTCCATCACACATGGGAAAGAACTCAAAAACACAGTCATGTTGTAATTCGTATTGGCTTGTTATTGGATATGTTATAAACTGCTGTTCCCTCAACAACTGTTAATAAGTTAATAAGACAAAAAAGCAGCATGTCATGTTACAGAGAAACCAGAAAAAAACTCCTCTTGAAGATGAAGATGTCAATAAAGCTTAATGTTAACGTCAGCTTTACCGCTGACTCTGGAGACTCCTTTCATAAACATTCAATAAATTCTCCTTACATAAAACGTCAACAATTTCTAGTTTTTTGTGGAGCATCTGCCATACAAGCCCTATATCACTATAGAAATCAGAATATATTAAACCTAGTGTAATTGCTGTTATAGAAAATGAATCAACGCCTTAGCCCCAACAGCTTAGGTCCCGACAGTACTGAGGTATAAAAACAGTTTACTGAGATGTGTAGATCTGGAAGTACCTGAAGAAACCGCATTTAACTTATCTCTGTTATAGACTACCTACAACATCCTAATTACAAACTGGTATCCACTGACCTCAAAAATGCAATCAAGCAATCAACGATAACGATAATCTGATTAGGCAGCATTTCAAACACAGCCAGTTCAGGGCTAGAGAACAGATCCAAATGGGATAAGTAAAATCTTAAATCTGAAGCTGTGTAGTGTAATCCCTGAATTCGAATTTTCCCTTTGTCATCGTTACATTAAACCTAATTTAGTCCCAGAAAATAATGAATTCCCACAGGTGCTATTCTTGGTGTGTGGTGGTTGTGTAACTTCCTATTGCTCAGATGAGGATGTGGTCATGAGTTGAAAACGAAAAAGTCTACCTTGTGATTAGACATGAGGGCTGAGTTGATATTTCATTATGCTACAGTATACGATATACAGTTATATTGTGAACCTCCTATGAAACAAGTTAGTCTGGTTACACTGGTTATAGCAGCTGTAAACAAACTCCTATTTTCTCCCTCTCTCTCTCTCTCTCTCTCTCTCTCTCAAAAAACGCTGTATCTTTTCCTCTGACACTGGAGACCCCTTCCATAACTGTTAAACAAACATCTCCATACGTATTATGAAGTTGTTATTGAGCGTATTAATAATTATAAGGTTAATAACACTTATTTCTACCAATTTTTAGATTATGTGGAGCATCTGCCAATCAAGCCCATGTGTATAAACTGTTAATATAGAAACGATACTGTATAGCATGAGTGTATTAATATAAAAATATCGTCAGAGCTGCTGTTATAGAAAATGTGCGGTAATAATAAATGCTAAAACAGTTCAGGTCATTATCGGTGTCGGAGACTCCGAAAAGTAGATGAGCCCTTGGAAATCTGTACACAATAATGTGAAGGATAATATACGAAGGATAGTCGCTCCTTTGTGCTCATATCACACCATCTTTTAATATTTCTTTCCTCTCCAAACACAGTTTCAAGCACACACAAGCAGACGTGCATGCTTTGTGTTGATAAAGCCATTGAAACCCTGCAAACGCCACACAGGCCTCGTCTCTAACATTATAGATCTCAATTTACTCACTAATTATTCCTGTGTTTCTGTATTCCTGTGTTTGAAGCAGTTAACCCTTGAAGCTGCTGCTTTGGGTGGTTTATTCGAATGAAAGCAGGCAGCTGTGTTTTAATATGTGCTCTTTGTTTCCAGAACCCTCTTATCAGTGCCCTCGATGCCGTGCCCACGGCAACGAGATGGACAGACAAAACCCTCATCCTGCAAGACAGAGGACCAGAAAGGAGGGACGAAATGTGCAAATGACAGCTTCTCTTGCTTCATGGGTAGTCACTGAAAACCGACAATGCCCAGGATGTGTCTAAACCCCTGCTGAAATGAGGTTATGCGTATACCAATGAAGGAATTTTCACAAAATAAACACATGGGATTTCCTATAAGAGGCTTATGGAGCAAATCTCAAGTGAGCACCTCATTAAGTGTGTAAAATCACCAAACATGAGGAAGTAAGAGTCAAAAAAAAAAAAAAATCCTTGACAGTATTACATAAAGGTGTGGCTATGTATAAAGAGTCAGACTTACTGTAAATTGCTGACAAATGAGCAAACACTGGCTTCCACTCATACTATCACTATGACACTGCACAAGGGGATGACTGTATATACGAAACTACAACATACTTTCCCTTAACATCATTCGTAGAAAACTGTCGCTACATATAGCAATCCATAATAGTTACTGAACAATAGGCTTTTAAATTGATAACTGAATACTAAGCCAAGAGTTCAGCGGTATAAATCACCAGTAACTTCACCAGCTTCTTAACACAAAGCCGCCATCAGACGCTACATGAATTCTGTAGGACAACTTTAACACCTTAAACATACCATAAAACCCATCAAAATTGCTCAGACACTTCTCACCTACGTTACTGGACCTTCACTCTTTTCACTGCAATTACTGAGGAGTTATTAGTAGATAGTGAGTAATATACTTTAAAATGCATACCAGAATACTAAACAGGAAACCATCTACAATCAGTCACAAAAATATAACATCAATACAGGAACCAGCAGAAACCCCTGAGGGTCACCCTGACGTGTACAGTAGGGTGATAGTTTGGGCCTGTATGGGTTTACATAGCAGACTTCACCCAGAACTGATAACAAATTGAATAGTGTTGGGGATTTAGCCATGGGAAAAGAAATATTAACAACACTTCTACATGCTGAAGCGTAGCGTATTAACACCTAACAAAGCTCTTTATATCGCACTCATTGGGACATGTGACTTATTATTATGAAATCATTATTCAAGAGATATGAAATACCTCTGAAATACCTTTACATCACGTCAACCGTGTAGATTTCTGCGCATAACACATGCAGGCTGTATCTGTAAGTGATTTTTGTTACCTATATTAAATTCCTGATGCCTAATAAATCAAATTAGTTAGGAGTGGGTAAAAATTAGTCAGCCATGAGACTTGAGACTCTTTTTCAACTCTTTTAAAGGTGTATTATTTGTTAGTTTACTCAGAAACTGGGGCTAGTCTCGAGGCACTGGATCATATCACATATCCTTGTTGTATTTGATCATTTCCTTGGCATTAGGACAAATATGCAATATGCAATAGGACAGAAAAGTGCAAAGTCATGCTAGCCGAGGCAGAACAACAGAACAGTCCACTTCAGTTCAGTCATTGTGCTCGGCTACCGCTATGTAGCTTGCAGTGGGGCAATGAAGTCTCGCGAGATTTCCGCGTGGCTATATAAGCGCGAGCGACGGAGGTTCAGCGGGTTTTCATAACTTCCCACAGAGAGACCTAAGTACTAAGGTAGGTTTTTTTTTTTTTTTTAAAACCCCGAAATACCATTTCAAAAAAAAGCGTTTGTAATTATGTATGTATGCTTTTAAATACTCGTTTTTGGGTTTTTATTTTGAAGTGTTTTACTTGTATGTAAAATGCACGCGCAGCTACTTGCGTTTGAACAACGTTTGCGCTACTAATTTAAATAAAAACAAATCAGTAACGTTTCACAATTTTTTTTTTTTTTTTAAATTACTCACACATTAAAGAGTTACAGATTTATTACGCTGTATTTTAATATGGCGGATTTGTTTTGCGGGGGAACCTGTTGAATGGCAGGGCAATTGCTTGGGCTGAATCCGAATCAGCGTTGTAATTGGCTATATAGTGGAATAAGTAAGGCGTAGAATGTATTATTTAATACTCACTAGTAGTGCACAGGTGTAGGGAGAAGGGAGCCATTTGGAACGCCGCCGCAAAAGTTAGCTTTGGCTTTTCTTCTACTCTAAAATGGCGGTTTTAATATTTTTGTGCAATCTTGGAGGATTAATTTGTTTAATTCTCTGTTAATAAAATAATTTGAATGAGTGAATGGCTGTAGGAAGTAGTATTTGTGCTTGTAGTCGGACCTTGCCTCGAGCCAACGTTGCGAAATTGAGGAAGTGATGAAGCTGCTGAACCTGGATTCAGGTTTCATTCACACTGAGCTGCAAAGTTTATTGCATGATTGAGTGGATGTTACTGATTTTCATTAATCACCTTTAAATTTAATGCACATGTTCATGTTTTTATCTAGTATTACTGCAGTGTTATTGTTACTATTATTCTCAACTTCAACTAATATGCACTTTTGCTGTCTTTCTATTGTTTCAATGTTTTTGTAAAGAAACCACTCTGTTCCTCTTTACACTCCAACAGAAGATGTCAGCTGGCAAAGCACAAATCGGCAAACCTGCCCCTGACTTCACAGCCAAGGCAGTGATGCCTGATGGCCAGTTCAAGGATCTGAAGTTATCAGATTATCGAGGTACGGACTCTTATTTTCCCACGAAATTAAATGCAGAAAGTTGCTGCTGATGTTAAGAGTGACCCTTTTTGTCTGCAGGGAAGTATGTCGTTTTCTTCTTCTACCCCCTGGACTTCACCTTCGTGTGTCCCACTGAGATCATCGCCTTCAGCGACGCGGCAGAGGATTTCCGCAAGATCGACTGCGAGGTCATCGGTGCGTCTGTGGACTCTCACTTCTGCCACCTGGCCTGGTGAGCGTTTATGATCAGTTTGGGTTTTCCAGAAGAGTTCGATACGTAGGATCAAATGATTGACCAAAGGTTTTCCGATACTTGCTTAGACGCATCACAATACATTACATTCACAGTACTAAGCTCTCCCGTCTGTCTGCCTGTCAGGATAAACACCCCCAGGAAGCAAGGAGGCCTGGGACACATGAAGGTCCCGCTGGTGGCCGACACCAAACGAACCATCTCTCAAGACTATGGTGTACTGAAGGAGGATGAAGGCATCGCCTACAGGTGTGATTTTAAGTTGCTGAAAGAAAACGAAGTTCAGCCGGGGGTTTGGGTTCGGGACACGTTTGTAGTTCTGATCGAAGAAGAGCGCTTGGATCGTTTTAAATCCATTTTTCCATTCCATCCAGTCCAGTTATTTTTTTTTTCAACTTCAATTTTCCCGAGGTTTAAGACTGGGCAAAAATGGTTTGTGTACATTTTAGACTACTGAGAAAATTCAAATTGGCATGTTATTAGACTCGATACATCTCATTCCTTGTTTCATAGCTGCAGTAAAAAAAATAGCCTGTGAAGTCTGTGTAATTAATTGAAGGTGGGACGATGTCACGTCGTCACCGGTACAGAACCATGGGTGTATGGAAGTGGGCTGAACGTGTACATCCTTTAACATTCAGATTTGATTGCTGCTTTTCAGAGGCCTCTTCATCATTGATGATAAAGGCATCCTGAGGCAGATCACCATTAACGACCTGCCGGTTGGTCGCTCGGTTGACGAGACGCTGCGTCTGGTGCAGGCCTTCCAGTTCACCGACAAACACGGTGAAGGTGAGTGATGGTGATGCAAGTAATGATTATCGGGGTATTTTTGTCTTTTTTTTTAAATTTTTTTTTTTTATTATTATAATAAAAATACAAATCGGTATTAGAAGTACTCGTGAGTTAAAATGCTTTGTTAGAATAACTTTTTTTCTTTTTTAAAACTGAGTTCATCTCTTAAACAATGCCTGTTACTTGAATGCCTCCCATACAAAAATGCAGAGTATAGTAAATATTGAAGTTACCCAGTTTAAACCTCTTTGTTTCTTGCATCCAAGCAAGATTAGGAAAAATTGACATTAATGTATTGTTTTCTAGTTTGCCCAGCCGGATGGAAGCCCGGAAAGGACACAATCAAGCCCGACGTCCAGAAGAGCAAAGATTTCTTCTCCAAACAAAGCTAAACACAAGACTCTGCAGTGTAGTCCAACAGGTCCCACACTGACGCTTGTATCGGACCTCCGTGACAATTACGACTCTTAAGCCTAAAATAAGTATGTAGGACTGTAATTGTTTATGTTGTGTGACTTTGTGAGAATTATGATGGTCATGTAGAAGACTACTATTTTGTATGTTTATGCACTCATGTTTCCATTGTGAGATTAAAAAAAGAAATCACGCAAGGACCTGGCTCTTATTCTGCTCGCTGGTTTCAGTAGAACGGATTTTGTAACGCAGCACGTTGAGGAAACGACAGGAACTTGGGCAAGCGCTAGACTGCCTGCATTTCAACCAAGAAACCGCTTTTGTAACATTTTAAGCTAAATTATAAAGCTTGATGGATCGTTTCATTTAGGAAGTTTATACATATTATATACAGTTTATATAATAAAAATGTTAACCCAATTTGTGAAATATGTATTTTTGCAAGACTGCAGAAGAGTTAAAAGATAAATTCAACACACAAAAAAAACCCCCACAACTATAATCAATTATCCCAAATGAAGTAGTTTAATGAATAAGTTGTATAACATGATTTGGATAATATATTTCCAACTGAAACAGATTTCAAAGTGCAACCATGTCTATGATGAATATGTTTGAAGTAAACAGGGAAAATATTTTTCTTAAACTGTAATTGTTGACTAGCACATACAGTACAAATTCACTGACTCATGTAAATAGCTAATGTTCCTCACACAATAAGCTAGTTATATCACCTATTTAGGAACGTTATTATATTATGTCAAAAAAAATTTCACAACTTTTTCCTTATATAGTGAGATCCAATCCTTATACATTGTCGCGCGCACACAGTAATAAAAAGCGTTTTGTTCATTCAGAGCTGTTCGAACATATTTCTACTGATACACCTGTTAAATCTCTACTTTTTAATCACAACCACAATCGCATACGCGTTTATTATTTGCTGTAAAAAAAACAATAACAAAAAAACACATTCTAATATATGAGAAATGCGTACAATCAATCAGGAAAAGCGCAAACATGGCGACGCTGATCGCGGAATCGATTCATTTGGTTGGCAAATGATTCAGTTGGCAAATGATTCGCGCGCGAGCGTTCGTGAGCTCCTCAAGCTGACACGGTATTAGCTTCTTGGCTAACATTCTCACCTCCCTCAGCAGACAGGGATGGCTTTTTCACTAATTAAACGCCTTAAAATTGTATTTAAGCATTTTAACTCAAGCAATAAGTTGTTTAATTTAACTAGAGATTAAAATAATTTGTCGTATTTAACAGGACATGACAACCGCACTGAAAAAGCGAGAAAAAGCAAAGCAGGAGACTGCTGAGGTAAAAGAAAAAAACAACCCAGCAAGCTAGTTAGCATAATTAATCTATTTAACAAACTGTCTAGAATTGTAACAGTACAGTACTTATTTACAAATGTACATATAACTAGCTACTTAACTTAGTTACACCAGAACAAGGGATGAAAAAAACAAAACAAAAAACCATCAAACAACCATAAAAAATATATATTACTTGGTAGCTAGTTATATCTTAAGGCTTATTTGGGAAATGACAAGTAAAACAAATAATACAGTAGTTTACCAATGAATATAGTAAAGATCAGTTGTTATTACTAATAAGTATTAACAAAATAACTAGGTAACTCTTCAGGCATGTAGTGAGGTAAAAAACAAAAAAAACAAACAGTTATTAAATGTAAAAAGAAAAGAAGTTTATTAAAATGAAATAAACCTACTAGAAAAATTACTAGTCAGTGATTAACTTTATTATATTTATGATGATGTTTTCTATTGGATTGATAAGCATAAACAAACAACGATGTTAAAACAGTGGAAGGAAGTTCTTGACCGTATGACTTTGTTTGTTTGTTTCTTTGTTTTCTACTGATTAAAAAAAACGGAAATCTTCTCGTCCACACGGTGACATCCTGACCAATCCCGTCTTGTCTCGTAGTTAGCGAATACCTCGTAGCAAATATATAGTATAGTAATGTATAGTCGACATTTATAAATGTCAACATTCAAATGCTGAAATGTTTATGTAGCTGTGAATAATTGCTAGGTCATGTTAATTAATGTTTTATTTTAAAATGCTTTCAGTGGGACGGCTTATTCCATCAGGAGCTGAGAACCCAGGAGCAGTCGTTGGTGTTTGTTAAGCGAATGCTGGTCCTGGCGGTGTCCTCTATAACCTACCTGCGTGGGATCTTTCCAGAAGACGCGTATCGATCCCGCTACTTAGAAGGTGATCATGAAATACTTTACCTGTTTGTTGCTGACATCGACACTGACATTGTTCTACAGAAAAGAAAAGAAAACACCATTTAAATAAATGATCAACAAACAAACGTTATTTAAATCCCTTGTAGACTTTGTCAGCTGTTATGAAATATTATTTTAAGGGCAAGACCATAAACTAGGGTGAGTTTAAATCTTAAATCTTTATGTTTCAGCTCAAGGTATAATAGCACAAAGTTTATTGTTTTCAAAATTTTAGATTTATGCATCAAAGTTCTTAAAGAGGACTGCACCTCTGCAGGAGCCTGCAGAATTGTCAAGTGGTAAGAATATAATATAATATATATAAAGTGTGCACATCTAGTGTGAACATTTCTAAACATTTAAAACAATCGACATATCTGTAGAACCGTGATATCGCCTGATGTATCAATATATTAGTCAGGCCCTGCTTAAAACAATACAGTTCCTGAATCTGAATTAAAACGAGCTGTTGTTGTGTTTAAAGTGATATTATGTGCTTCTTCTAAGGTTGATGGGGTGTTTTGATGCTTTGGAGAAGAGATACGTACGCTCAGGTCATTTCGAAGTTTTACATGATCATAATTGTGGTCGCTTTATGAGATTTAATTTTGCTGTGTTTGTTACAGCTCCAAATTGTGCTTATTGGGGTAAGTGTATTACCAAGTTAACCGAGGGAATATCATGTCCTTTTAGTGCTTAATGTGTGTAATTCACAGCGTAATCTGTTTGAAACAGGTGCACAGAGACCCAGGTGACACAAATGTAAGTAACGGGACAGTATTACCTTTTTATGCTCTGTGTGGTGGAATGCGCTGCAGGGTTTATATTTATATATTTTATATCTCACAGCATGTCATAGAGTCTTACCAGTTCAAGTTCAAATACACAGACCATGGGCCACAGATGGACATCTTCAGGTAAGAAATGAGACATCACAACCCAAGGTAATTTGAGTGCGTCACCAAGGACTTCCTGAGCACCTCTTCACTGCATGTCATCTGCTCCAAAACATCCAGCTAATCAACAGAGCCCTCATTAGGCTTAATATGGGTGCAGAACAAAACAGATACGTGCAGTGCCACATATGGTCAGCAGTGTACAAACTAATTTTTCACGCACATCATAAAGCACTTTCTTTTTTCAGAACTGAACGGTTGAATTTGTGGCCTTCGGTCGGCTACAAGTGCTTCAGACTCTGTTACAGTTATTGATTATGATTTTTTTGAAGCCCTGAGCAAAGCTGAGGTCAACGTCAGACACCAAGGAACATTGCATGCAGTATGGCTGGTGCATTTGTAATCTCCTGATGAGAGTGGGAACATGTTTTCCTCTTGTGAAGTTTTTGTTTGTTTAAGTAGTCACTTCTACGACCCAATTCAGGAACACAATGTGGAACTATTAGTATTTCCTCTCCAGTAGAAGTTAAAGTGGCCGACGACGAGATATGAATAGTAGTGCTAATAGTAAAGTTCGCACTTATCTGTAGAAGAGGTTAATCTAGGCTAAACCATATAGATACAACACCAATATCTGGCAGCGCACACATTTCACTCCAAATATTTAACTATACATTCATATGCAGGCTTTTTAGTAAAGACGTTGTATTAAAACCCACTAACTGGACTTCTTTGTTGAAGAAATGAGAACATCGAGATGAGGGTGACGATGGAGGACACAAAGAAGGCCTCGGTTCTGCTGATCAGGAAGCTTTTCCTCCTCATGCAGAATCTGGACGCTCTGCCTGATGAGGTCTACCTCACCATGAAGCTCTACTATTACGATGACGGTAAAAACAAACATCCGTAGCACAGAGTAAACACAGCCGTGGGTGTTGTCGAAAATGTTGTGTGTTCGAGCTTGCCTTGCTCTGAAATAGCATTATCCAATAGCATTGGGCAATATCTGTCAAGTACTACGGTATCCATTCCCTGTTTGAAATGTGACAGTGACTCCACCAGACTACGAACCACCAGGCTTTAAGGAGGGAGTGTGCGACAGCCTGTGGTTCGAGGGCACAGCGGTGCACTTCAGAGTGGGAGACCTGCAAACTCCCTTCCACCTGCTGAAGGTTGGAGTGGCAGCCGAGCAGGGCCGCGTGAGCAGACTGCAGGAGGGCGACCACCTGAGAGAGAGCGTCCACGACTCCACGCAGGAGGTGAGACCCAAAACGGTCTAAAATGTACAGATGAATTGGGTTAACCTTGCGTCACCCTTTAGTGTTGTAGAGTTTTCCGTTTACCTTAATTAAACAGTGCCGGTTTAACTGACTAGGTAATCATGAATGTCTCCAGACTGCTAAACCTACACAGATTAAATTAAATTACATTTCTCAAATAGGTGCCTGGACAGTGCAGAGAGGAGGCGCTGCCATCTGAGGACGGTAAGTTTATTTTCAGAAAGCCTTCAGAGAGTTTTATCACCCGTCATTAGTTCTGCAAACATTTATGTCTAGAATCGGCTGCGCAGTTCAAGCAACCCACAAAAGCCCCAGTGAAGGTAGGACTGATTCTGAATATGTTTAACATGAAAAGGATTTTTGCAAACGATTAATCAAAATGTTTTGTCAGGGAGGAGGCAGGAAACTGGCCAAGAGAAGGAAGAAAGCAATCTAAAAGCGAATTGTTTGGACCGAGGTTGCATGTCTGCGGCATGTGCCTTTATTTTAAGGATTGAAGCATTCTGAATCATTTAACCGTTCCAACTTCTTCGGTTTTGTTGTTCAGGTGTTGATTAAGGTGTTCTTTGTCATTCAAAACAACGTACTGAACGACGACAGCATGGAAATACTTTCCTTTCATTTATTACATTCTGCTTCCCTGTACATGAAAATCTCTCCGTAAATACAAATCATCTGCAATTACTACAGTGCTGTCCGTTATTAAAAACGTATTATTTCATTAGCAATAAAACAGTTACCAAACACATAGATTAGTGTTGTAATAAACCTTCACTGTGCTTGTGAGGAATTTCACAGTAAGACATGCGCGGTGTAAGGAACCCTGTTTCCTCTGTACAAGCAGCTTATGCTATTTACAGTACATTTGTTTTGTCAAAACTTCAATTGTTCCGTTTATTATAATAAACATGGCTGCACCTAATGAGGAAAATATAACGTTTGTATGTTTGGTATAACGACATCATACATGAGGGAAAATACTGTACGTGGTATAACTGGTATGAAAATCTGTGAAACAAGTGTCGCCAGAGGAAATTGTATTTCTCCAAGCGGGTCTTATTTTCCCTCGCTCTGTATCATTCCACCCCTCATAATAAGGCACTTTGTAGAATCAACAGCAGGATAGTTTTGAGAATAAATACTCTGATTACATCCATGTAAAGATATTTGAACAGTGAGCAGATCTACACTACTCACACCGCTCTTGGTTCTGTTCCAAACACGGTCACAAATCAAGTCTATTTAGCACCAGAACATAATGTTATGTTTACAGCAACTAAGTGAATGTATTCTCCATTACGCACGGCGAACATACGTCAGCCTGAGTAAAATGAATAGAGCTTTTACCTTAATTACAAAGCAGCAATAATGCAAAATTATGCAAATAAAGTTAACGCGACGCCTTATTTCTCGTCTTTATGATCAGAGTTCGCTGACGCAAATTGTGTTCCTTCAGGTTTCGATAAATGCCACTCGTTAGACCGAGTTCAGAGTGTACGAGCTCCGTTTGCCCCGTGTTTAAAAGAGACTGTCCACGTCTCCCATTTCAACCACCACCGTCTTGAGCTGAGAGTAGTACTCAATGGTCACCTGGCCGTTTTCTCTTCCTATACCTGCAAAAACATCATAAGAGAAGAAATCTTTGACAAGCAACTAAGATATTGATCAGAGAACTTTTTTTGGACATCATCTAGCCACAAAGATGGATATGCGATTTGGTTCATTTAATTCCACTATATAGCCAAAAGTATTTGGACACCCCCGCACTGTCTGGCGCACACAGTTGTCTGGAGTCTCTCTGTGTGCGGTAGTGTTACAGTTTCCCTTCACTGGAACTAAAGCAGCTGATTTGAACTCGAGGTTTTAAAAAGAAACATTTTCATATCAACACAACAGCAGGCAGAAAAAAAAACTACTTTTCCCTTAAAACTGTTTTGTGTAGTGTTTTTATTGCCTTCCACGTGTAAACTCTAAGGAATCTCGTATCACGGTTATAATCATCCAAGTCAACTTTATTTTTCTTCATCATCACCTGAAGTTTTATAGCCTCCAAACGGCACCTCCACAGGCGTGATGTTGTAGTTGTTGATGAAACAGGAGCCAGCCTGCAGGTTCTCAATCACTCGATGCGCTCTCTGAATGTCTCTGATGGACGGAGAGGAAAGAAGGAACACACATAGGCAGCTTTATTTAAAAAAAACAAAGAAACAAACATATCTACAGCTAATAATCCTCTATTTACTGCGTTCAGGCTTTTGCAGCGTTCTTATAATGAATCTTTTGAGGCAGCTGTTGATGTATTTTTGAGGACCAGGGCTCGTGTCTCTACGTGCAATGATTATGTCAGCGGCACCCTCTTGTGGCAGGCGTTATAAACACACCAATTCAATTCTGATTTGTTCATAGCTACATGACCATATACATCCAATCTTTTCAAATCATATCATCAGTGTTGATCGTTTGGCACAGAGGATGCTTTAATGAACACTAGTGCTGGGAAATTACTCATCAGTGCCTCTTGTTTAGAAGGCTGTCGTTTATGAATAACTCTAGTAAATGTAAACAGCATTGTTTACTTGGTGAAAACTCCAGCAGCCAGGCCCATGGTGGTGTCGTTCGCCCTGCGAAGAACTTCGTCCTCCGTGTCGAAGGTCAACACCGACATCACAGGCCCGAAGATTTCCTCTCTGACACACGCCATGTCGTCTGTACAGCCGTCTATGAACAAAACCATGGAGGTAAATACAAAAATGGTTAAACTGTGGATTTGTACTTCTGCAATCTAATCTGATCTAATCGCCGAGGTTGTAAATTGTGATCGCCGGCGATGACGCAACGTTATTTGGGATGACACGTGAAACTCACCCAGCACACAGGGACTCATATAATATCCGTGTTTCAGCTTCGGGTCTTCCGGCGTGAACGGCTCTCCTCCACACAGCACCCGAGCTCCCTGACGAGGAAAAGTTCATTTTAGAGAACTGTGCATTTTAAAAAAAAAAAAAAAAACAACTAGAAACTTAGATTAATATTGAATAGACGATGAGCAAGAATGAGTGCATCATAAAATGTAAAAGCCAATCAGAATCCAATATGCAAATGCAGGCCATCCTGAGAAAGGGGGAGGAGCCTGTCAGCTTGGGGCCAATTTTTAATTTGCATGTTCATAGAACGTGGAGTTAAAGTGCCAATCTTTTGTGAAACAACAGAATCAATTGTCCGTTACCAAGAACCTAACCGTGATCCGTGTCTAGACGTGGCGATGGCGTGTTTATACCTTCAGTAGAACAGATGAAAAGTAAGTAGTAATGCTTGTTGCATGTGCCTCAGACAGTGAGCTCGTGTGCTGTACCTCCTTCTTGGCCTGCTCCACGTATCCCAGCACTTTGTGTAGGTGTTCCAGGCTGACCAGCGCCCCCATACGCGTCTCCTCCAGCAGGGGATCTCCGATCCGGATCGCTTTGGTTCTCCTCACAACCTCCTCCAAAAACCGGGCGATGATCGACCTGTGCACGAAAACCCTCGTCCCGTTACTGCACACCTGTGTGTAGAGGAATCACATTTCTCAGCAGTCACACTTGTTTACATATACATCGTTACAACAATTTTGATCACTGCTAACCACCATCTCCTGCAGCACGTCATCCTGAAATAATTCGCATATCTTACATGGTCCAAAGCGGTTGAGCCTATTTAAGTTGACACTGCGTTAACAATTTTGACCCAAACACCGATCCATCTTTCGTAAACATGATCATGAGTACTCATCTTAAATGCAGTACCTGGCCCTGAGAAAGGAAGTTGGCCATAAGTGCTCCCCTGATGGCGTTCTCGAGGTCACAATCCTCAAAGATGAGCAGCGGAGATTTGCCGCCGAGCTCCAGGGTCACCGGCTTCACGCCTTTGGAGGCCATTTCCATAATCTGTAAGGACAAAAACGCACCTCAATTCAGTATCATGTTGAAAAATCCATCTGCAAGACAAGGCTTAACCTCCTGGCAGAGGCAACCAGATTTTAAATATCCTCCAGTGAATTAGGTGCCATTTGCCTCAGAATGGTATGTAGTACTGCACCAGCTATGGATTACAGATCTAAAGCAAGATTACAGGGTTGAGCTTTCGTACCTTCTTGCCGGTTTGCACGCTCCCAGTGAAGGAGACCTTGGCCACGGCGGGGTGTTGGCACAGCAAAGCGCCCGTCTCCTGAGCGCCCTGCACTACGTTAAACAAACCGTCAGGAACGCCGGCCTGCGTGTAGATCTCAGCCAGCAGCACCGCACTCACCGGGGTCACCGGGGACGGCTTGAACACCATCGAGTTCCCTGTCAATGCAAATCTTTACATCAAAGTCCTAATGTATGTATAAGAGACATAAACAGCTGACAAGAGGTCCACTACATGTACTCTGATTTTCAATATATTACTACAATTTTGAAACGAGAATGTTCCGGTCTCTGCAAAGAAACCGTACCGCAGGCAAGAGCCGGAGCTGACTTCCACGCTGCGATCTGGAACGGGTAATTCCAGGCTCCGATTCCCACACACACCCCTAACGGCTCCCGGCGTGTGTAAGCAAATGATCCTCCTGCTAGCTGCACATGCTGCCCTGTAGACACAGATAGGACACGTTAACTTTGACAATTTTCTCTCGCCAAAATATGACTCTATAATATGGCTCTCCAGAACACGCTATAGTGCGCACAAACTTCCATAATATCTCAGTGACTCTTGACGCTAACAAACCTGCCATGGTCATGGCGAGACCCGCAAAATACTCGATGCACGACCGGGCTGAGTCCACGTCCAGCCTCGCCTCGGTGATCGACTTGCCGTTGTTGACCACCTCCACCTCGGCGATCTCTTCTCTTCTTCTCTGTCAGCAAAAATCAGACCAAAAGACAGCTAGCCAAGTTAAACTTCATCATTTCTCTGTTTTTAATTAAGATTTTTAAGGGATTTAAAGACGAGGAAGTGTAAGAAAGAGAAAACATTCTGTTGCACGTCTTATTAGAAATTATGTTAATGTAATATTTGTTGTCATGACAAAGATATAAAACCTTATTAGATGTCAAAACATGTGTAAATGCACCTGAATGAAGCCATGGGTGCCAAAACTTTATTGTTAGACATTTGCACGTGAACCTTAATCACACAACCTTAAACCCCTGGAGCACTGCCGCCCCTGCATTACACAAGTGTGACCAGTCTGACCTTTATCTTGTTGACCTTTGACCTCAATGTACCTGGATGAGGCTAGCTGCCTCCAGCATGACCCCGGCTCGCTCCATCCCAGCCGTCTTACTCCAGCGCGTGAAAGCGGTGCGGCCACTGTTCACGGCCTCGTCGACCTGCGCCGCTCGGCAAGGCTGCAGCTGGCATAACACACGCCCTGTACCGGGATGACAATTTCATTTGATTTGTAATAATCTAAATTTCATTTCTCGTTGTATGAGTTGAGGGAGCAGGTTTGCTTGACTGAACACTAATGTGTAAAGCCTGATTAAGTTGCTCAAGCCGTTGTTCACAACAACCAATCACAGCTCACCACTGAACCAAATGACCCATCACAGCTCACCACTGAACCAAATGACCCATCACAGCTCACCACTGAACCAAATGACCCATCACACCTCACCACTGATCCAAATGACCAATCACACCTCACCACTGATCCAAATGACCAATCACAGCTCACCACTGATCCAAATGACCAATCACAGCTCACCATTGAACCAATGACCAATCACAG
>JAQQZX010000001.1:22433876-22449970 GCA_030068355.1 Notoglanidium maculatum | reverse complement strand
CCTCCCACAGTCCAAAGACATGCAGATTAGGTCAACTGGTTAGATTAGGTCAAATGTTTGTCTGTGTCGGCCCTGTGATGGACTGGCGACCTGCCCAGGGTGTACCCCGCCTCTCGCCGAAAATGCTGGGATTGGCTCCAGCTTCCCCGCGACCCAGACGGATAAAGCGGTATAGATAATGGATGGATGGATGGATATTCTATACAAGGGAAAAACACTGATGCAGTGGGTAACTCTTATCCGCTACACCAATATAAGTAATTATCAGGGCTTAACATTTATATTAATGTTTAACAAATGATTAAATTAAAGAAAACCTACAATAAACCTCCTCGAGGGAGTTTTTACAGCCAGCCTTCAGCGAAATCCATCATAGGTCTGAGAAAATGATGACGAAAGCATTGACTAAGAGTTCAACTGACTAAATCTTGACTAAAAGAAAATAAAACAAGAATCACTAAATACATCACGAATCATTCAATATAGACAACAAAATCAAAATACTCTATATCACTGATTATATATTATATAATTAAAAAGAAATCTGTCAATTCTTTGCTCGCTTTTTCACGTCACGACTTCAGCCCAATCAATCATTCACTGTGTGGAATCGACTCTCATATCTTCAATTCGACTCCCGTTTTCTGTTTCCCGGATTTAGAGAATCGATTCTTCGGAGTCGACTCCTTCCGCCCCCTGTGTATGTTCGGATCTTTTTCAGTAACCTTTAGCAGGTCAAGCACTGCACTTCAGAACAATGGCTCCCTCGAAGAACAGAGTGTTTGTTGTTGGAGTGGGAATGACGAAGGTAAAACAAATAAGTCATTAATATTTCAAGAAGTTACATGTTATAAATAAGCTAACTATGCTAACTCACGTCCGTTTGTTTACCTCTATGCTGCGTGCTAGCTTCCTAGGCTAGCTTGTTTGGACTTTGCACAGAGTTATTAGTCTTCACAGCTTGCTTTATTTGAAAGATTGTAAATGTAACTTAGTATGTAAGTGCATTATATATTTTCTTTCCTCTCTATATTTATGTCTTCTTTGCCTCAATAACAAATCTGACTTGTGTGATTCGACCACAAAAAACAACAACAAGAACAACAAAAAAAAGGTGTATGACTTGTTTTTGCTGTAGTTTATGCACATATAACGTGTAGCTAGAGTCTTTAAAGAGCCCATGTTTGATTTGCAGACACTTTAGACTGTGTACAGAGTTCAAGGTTCTCTTACACAATAGTTATAGAGTTTATAGTTCACTGGGATAATCAGTGTTTCAAAGTTTCTTCTTCTTCTTCATGATCCTGGGCAGGTTGCTGATGGACAGGGTTGCCAGATCTCCGCCAAAATGTTGGCAGTGTATGAGAGAACAGGGATGATATTTATGAAAATGTTTTTACCCGATCGTGACGCACGATTTAGAGTCACAAATCCAGCCGCTAGCATGTTTCTGGGACGTGGGAGGAAAACTGACACACACACACACACACACACACACACACACACACACACACACACACACACACTCCTTTCCTTTCTCCTGTTGTTCTCTCTTATGTCTGCAGTTCGATAAACCGGGTGTGCGAGACGGAGATTATCCGGAAATGGCCAAGGAAGCAGGTACGGTTTCGGAGTTTTTGTTGATGAATGAACCCTTGTAAATGAATGACTTTACTTCCGTCTGTTTTAGGAGAGAAAGCGCTGGCTGACGCCGGAGTACCGTACTCTGCAGTCGAGCAGGCCTGTGTGGGTTATGTCTACGGTACGCTCTTTCGTTTCATCATTGCCTACTGCGATTAATCATATACTCAGGTCTTGATGGATTTGGGTTTGTTCCTGAAGGCGATTCTACATGCGGACAGCGCGCTATATACCACAGCCTGGGTCTGTCGGGCATCCCTATAATCAACGTCAATAATAACTGCTCCACGGGTTCCACGGCGCTCTTCATGGCCCGGCAGCTCGTCCGGGGAGGTATCGGACTCTTGTTTTTGATAATCCGACACAGCGTCCAAATTTCTCGATTTTTCAGATTTATACAGCGTCCCTGTCTTGCTTTCGCCGATTGTGTGCAGGGTTAAGAGAACGCAGTAGTAAGAATATATCACTAGCTTTTGTATAATCCAGATTCCTTTTGATTTTGTTCTGGAAACCCTGCATATCTTTCCAGGTTTGGCTGATTGTGTGCTCGCTTTGGGTTTCGAGAAGATGGAAAGAGGCTCCTTGTCCTCTAAGGTGAGAATGCAGACTTCGTTAACATCCTTCCTGCTCTGAAAGTGCAGGGTGCTCATTAACGTGAGAGAGTACAAGAAGATAGCGACTTAAAGTAAACTGTAACCGTGTGTGTGTGTGTGTGTTTTCGCAGTACATGGACAGAACTAACCCTATGGACAAGCACATGGAGGTGATGATCAACCGGTACGGCATGGCTGCGGCGCCGGCCGCGCCGCAGATGTTCGGGAACGCCGGGAGAGAACACATGGAGAAGTATGGTAAGACGTGAACGCTTATACTGCGTCATGAACATGCTCGCAAGTTTTACGCGATGGTGCGTGTTGTCTGGATGTTGTAGGAACCAAGCCAGAACACTTTGCCAAAATCGCCTGGAAGAACCACAAGCACTCGATCAACAACCCGTAAGTTTGCATGCGGTCAGAGTAAAGGCGCGCGTTATACCTAGCCGAGTTCCGCTGCTGTTGTGCCGATATCAATCATGGCATTTCTTTCACTCGTATCAAAGTAAACGCCTTTATGGGATTATAATGGTGTTAGCGGTGGTGCATGAGAAGACTAACGTCGTTCTTCTTGCCCTCCACACGTCCCCTCAGGTATTCTCAGTTCCAGGACGAGTACAGCCTGGAGCAGGTGCTTAAATCCCGCAAGGTGTTTGAGTTCCTCACACTCCTTCAGTGCTGGTAAGTAGCTCGCTCAGGGCTCATACAGCTTTAAGGCTTTAATCCGTTTTGTGTAAGAACATCTTGATGTGTGTGTGTGTGTGTGTGTTAAGCCCTACATCTGATGGCGCGGGAGCAGCGGTGCTAGCCAGCGAGGGCTTTGTGAGAAAGCATGGTCTGGAGGCCAAAGCTGTGGAGATCATCGCTCAGGAGATGGTCACTGATCTCTCTACAACATTCAAGGAGAACAGCTGCATCAAGATGGTGGGTGGAGGAGGAAGGGGCTAAATTTAGGATCACCGCAAATCTAGCGCAAAGAACATGTAAAGCAGCTCCGCACGCAGTTTAAGAGCGGTCGGTGATGCGCATATTTGCATGATTTACATCTCTAGTTTCCCGTCCTCTGCATACGATTTGCCTGCAACTCGGCTCCTCGTAGGTCACCGAAAGCTTTCCTGTCATGGCGCTCGATAAATCAGGACGTTCTTTATGCAAATTAGATGTGCATTGTGATGTATGTAACATTAGGGACTTGTGGGCAATTCGGCTGAAGCGGATTTCTTATTCGAGCTGTACAGATCTCACACTTCATCTAACTTTTATTCTTCTGTCGGTCGTCTCTTCAGGTCGGCTATGACATGACGCGCCTCGCCGCCCGGAAGTGCTTCGAGACGGCAGGCATGAATTCGTCCGACGTCGACGTTATCGAGCTGCACGACTGTTTCTCGGCCAACGAGCTCATCACGTACGAAGCGCTCGGTCTTTGTCCTGAAGGTATCTCATCCCGTTGCGTTTACATTTTGTTTGGCCGTTTTTAGAAATATCCCATCTGTAGTCTTGGCTCCGCAAAATCTTAAATAGCATTATACGGGTTGTTCCCTGTATTATACATTATCATCGGCACATATGGAGCATTTTATGATTTGCTGTGGGTGGAAAAATAACAGATTTGGCAGTAAGTGCTGTTTAGAGTCATTGTGTCCGTGATCTTTCGGAGAAAAAGCAACGGCCAAATGTCATTCCTTTCCTTGAATTAGTGATTTAACTGATATGCTGGAAAGAATGTTAAGGATTTTGCTTTCTCGCAGGTAAAGCCGGAGCGCTGATAGACAGAGGAGACAACACGTACGGGGGCAAGTGGGTGGTAAACCCCAGCGGAGGGCTCATATCGAAGGGACACCCGCTTGGAGCAACAGGTGTGGCTGCACGCCAGCAGGACAAGCTTACACGAGAATTAAGTGACGTAACGTGTTCAGACGCAGGCAAAGCGGGTGTTAATAGGCTTAAGCTAAACACCTGGTCCGGGGTTACGCACGCCTGGATAGAGAACAATCCTCTATTTTAATCCTGTATATGGAACACTTCATTTTCTCTCCGATTACATGCCAGGTTTTAAAAAAATGACACAACTTTTGCCAAAGCCAGTCGTTTTTTTGAATTCATTCATAAATATTTTTTTAACATGGCTGAAAACGTACTAATCTTTCCGAACATCTGTTTAGGAAAAAATCTGGCAACCCCGGTGTGTACTTTGGTCTGCCTCGGACGATCTCTTCCGTTTACTGACTTTGACTCTTTGACCTGTTTTCATGCTCTGGATGTTTGAACACGAGTGAATGATCTCTGCAGGGATCGATTGCTCTGGTTCGTGTCAGGTCATGGCGCGTTTAGCAGCTCACCAGGTGCCGTGTTTGATCACTCAGGTCTGGCCCAGTGTGCAGAGCTGTGCTGGCAGTTAAGAGGCGAGGCGGGGAAAAGGCAGGTCCCGGGGGCGAAGGTCGCCCTGCAGCACAACATCGGCCTCGGAGGAGCCGTAGTGGTCACGCTGTACAGGATGGGATTCCCTCAAGAAACGAGGTACGCGCTCGCACACTCGCTACTAGTCATCTTTATTTTTTGAAGCATTATGTGTAGCTACCTACGCATGTTCTGCCAAAAGATCAAAAGAGTTGCCGCCTGAACTAGAGTTACACAAAAACTTACTCGAAGACTTAATCGCATAATTATACAGAATTTACATTTACAGGAAATACATTTGGTCTGACGTGCACGCTCTTCAATTAATAATCTTTCAGGACTTATTACAGTCACGCCAGGACCTTGGACTTTACCCACAATCTGCTTTGTGTGTTCATTTCCCCTTCAGGTCTCCGATCGCTGCAGTTCCCACCAGCGCTGTCGCAGGACTGGAGCGCTTCAAATCTCATGCGGTTTTTAAAGAAATCGAGAAGAGGCTACAGGAGGTGGGACGGAGACCGCCGCCTCATCCTTGTTCATGTTTCAGGGTTCGCCGTTTTGTAAGCCGTTTGTGTTTGTGTGCAGGAAGGAGAAACGCATGTTAAAAAAATCGCTGGCGTTTTCGCTTTTAAAGTGAAGGACGGGCCGGACGGAAAGGAGGCTGTGTGGGTCGTGGATGTGAAGAACGGGAAAGGCTCAGTGAGCAACGATGCAGGTCTGTCAGCCCCCCCTTTCTTCCTTTTTTTTTTTTTTTTTTTTTTTTAAGAGGTACAGGGATCTGCATGCGAGTGGAAGAAGATGGGACGCGAATGCAAATGTGGGTTTTTTTTTTTTTTTTTTTTTTTTCGGCTCATTTCGAAGGGCATCATGAAACCAGAGCTCGCACAAGGCTGGGATTGGCACAGAGATGCAGTGCCGTGCTTAAACTCTGCCAACTCATTACACACTAATTGGCTTTTTGCATGTTTAAATAGCGAACTTGAATGTAACGCTACGCAACCCAACCGGAATACGTTTTGTAAAGTAAGCATGAATTTCAATTTTCCCTTATGTGTGGGAATAAAGTTGCAGATGATCTTGATTGATCCGCCTTTGTTCTAATGATTATAATAATGCTTTAACATCCATATTGTTATAATATTTATAACAATTTCCTGTAATGTAATCCCACCCCTACTTCTTGCATTATTTACTTATTTGTTTATTCATTATTTTACTGTATATATATATGAACCCGAATCGTGTCTTGCGTCATCCCAAGGGAAAAAATCGGACTGCACGATCGCGATGTCAGACGCCGACCTCGTCGACCTGATGACTGGGAAACTGAATCCACAAACCGTGAGTTGGCTCGAATCTCTGCAACTCCGCAAACGCTCTGCATGTTAAAAATGTACATTTTGTACACGCGCATAAATTATGTAACTTGCGATTTTCTTCCATGAATATTTAATTACGCAGTCACGAAAGTACATATAGTTTGACCAAATAAATAAATAAATTACGCCATTTTTCCCTTGACACAAATCCTTGAGTTTTGCACTGAAGCTAAATGTATTAACGTGGCAAAGCGCATGCGTACAGCTATACATCATCTTTTAGATCAGTGACACTGCTTCATCAAATAGACATAGTAAATTAGAGCTATTTTATTGTTTGAAAAGAGGTTTTTTTTTTACACAGATGAGCTTCAACTCTTTCTCCCACCTCTTTCTTTTCCAAAGGCCTTTTTCCAAGGCAAGCTAAAGATCACTGGGAATATGGGAATGGCGATGAAGCTGCAGAGCCTCCAGCTGACTCCAGGCAAAGCCAAGCTGTGAAGAATTGGGGCTACAGACCTGCCTACCTGTGGAATCCGCGGCAACGGAATAAGACGGAGTATAAGACTCAAACTCGGTCATATCTTTAACAGAATATAACAATAACAATATGAAATTTTGACGCGTTTGGATTTTTAAGTACAAATGATTAACCCAGATGATGATGATGGTCACGCATTTCTTTACTGGTTCATTACATGGACTTCCACTACACCACATCATGTGCCTGTGATGCGTAGAATGGTTATTGCATTTAATCTCGGAATTTTAGAAAAAATCGATCATGCTGAACCTAATAACTTTTCCCTCGGGTGGAAAGATGAATCGGAGATTGTGAAATAGTACACGGGGTCACGATCACTCGTAAAAACCGGGTAAAATGTTAGCTGTCCGTTTCGTCTACGGACGTGAGAACTCTTCATTGCACTGTTAATTGTATATGCAGATTAGGGAAAAACTAATTTTGAATAAAAATTTCTTGTAACAAAACATGTGTAGCTATTATTAAAGGTCTGTTTAGCCAAAATGTCGTCACTCAGCCAGGTGTCCACTTATTGTTTCTTTATTTTGTAAACATAGAATATTGAATTTTGTAAGCTGGTACAATAAATAGCATTAATATAAATTCTAAAATGTGGTGGTATGACGAGCAAAATTATCCTTTTCCTGTATCATAACCTTTTGCTTATTTATGGCTTTTTGGCTAGAAATTATTTCGATATTTTTTTTTTTTTTTCTCCCAGTTTTATTCAGACTTTCCTCATTTGCAGTGGTAACGTATGTGTAATTCGTACATGTTACAAATTTCATTTGCATTTTCTAAATGTTAGGCTTTTGTTAAATCTAAATGACCAATAATGGCACAGGGATGTTGAACCATAGTCCCACCTGTTGCTATGCGATAAACGGTGATTAATCCCTGTCCCTTTAAATCACACCCAAGTTGTGTAGATTTAATACCGTGCTCTTATTTGGATGGATTGTTGAGTGGTAATTTATTCGCCTACATCTTCCTCAGTCTCTCGGTTACGCTTTTAGTGGGTGTTCAGGGGATGCGTTCCCTCATGGCTCCCTCACCATCTGCTGTTATTGTTCCACCGTCTGTTTCTTTACTAAATTATGTTTAATCTCGTATGATTATGATTCAAAGTCAGAGAGAAAATGATACATCTTGGGTGTTCGTGGAAAGGTTAACTATTTCTATGGCTGTATGTGCTTTGCAGCTTCCTGTCGCCCCTCGGCGGGAGCACGGGCCAATTTTGCTATCTGAGCTCCCAGCCATGGGCTGCCATGGCAACAGCAGGACTCGAACTCGCGATCTCCCGATGACATTTTTTTTTTAAGTGAAATTGTATCCCTAATGGCAAAAATGCAACTTTACAGCAAACTTTATTTAAAAGAAAAAAAACTTAGAAAAAGTCAGAAACTTCTTGCTCAAGATAAAACAATAAAAAGCTACAATACTTTTTATTGTTCTGTGTTATAACAGTCCATTTATCAATAAAATTATATCCATGTCGACTGAGTTGATTGTCATACATCACTTATTCTTGTACCCAGCCGTAACAAGCTGAATGAACCCATGACGAGCGTTGTATGTTAGTAAGGAGCAACAATAAAAAGTTCCAGAGGTAGGACCAGATCATTTCTTCCTCCTTTCAAACCTATCTGAGCCATATTACGCATACATTCAAACCTCCACTAGCCATCGGCAGCCAGGCAGCAGACGTATTTTAAATGGTGAGAGCGTTCCTCTCCGGCTCACGAGACCTGACGGAGTCTAGACGTTGGTCTCGAGCCCGTTCATATCTATAGTGAAGTGATCTCGATCTCGATTTTGGTCCTGGTCTTTCCTCTTGACATGGTGTATGGACTTCTTATGCTTCCTTTCTGGCCTGATCCCTTCTTCCAGCTGTACGAGGCGAGCCACATCTGGGGAGAGACGTTCAGACTTTCCGGGGCGCGTCGGATGAGGCTGGAGGCAGCCGTTGCTCTGGTAAGGGGTCATCTGCTGGATGCTTATCATGGGCTTGGTTTCACATATCAGAGGAATCTGCAATGCGTTCACAAGGTTATGAGTGTGCTTTGGAGTAGCTCGCTAGCAGTAGTAATAGTCATACTAAAACATTTTGTGAAATGTTTGGAGAATGGTTAAGCTGCCAAAATGGTTGCGGCACATTATGGCATTTTCTTGCAAAACAGGGAGCTGAAAATGTCACCCGAAATCTCAAGCATGTGACATGTTGGTACTATACAATTTGAAGATTTGGATTATTTCTTCATAAACTAAACCAAGTGAGATATTTACTTGGGTCTCACCTCTTCACCCTCCTTCATAAAGTCTTTCCTGCATATGTGCGCCATGATTCCCGTGGCCAGTGCGTCTCCCATCACGTTCACCATCGTCCTGAAACGGTCCCTTGTCACACAAATACAGGATATCGATCGGATCTTTAGGTTCTATATGAAATACTGTACATTGGCTGCATTGGATTGTGAGTTTCGGAAGTGTTTTTCCTCTCTCTGGATGTTATGAAATTACGGACATGAATATGGACTTACAGGGCCCAGTCCACCGCGATGATTAATGTGATGTCATCAGTAGGAAGCCCAACTGAGGTTAACACGATCACCATGGTTACTAAGCCAGCCTGAGGAATCCCTGCTGCGCCAATACTAGCTGCTGTGGCTGTGATGCTGGAAAAGAAATCAAAGCCTATGTTAGAGAGTTCCTTTAGGTTCAACTTAACATTCATATGCGAGTCAGGATTGTGAAAAACCTCCACAAAAGAAACATTTTTGCTTCATGAGTCTCATGACTTTTTACTTCATTGCCATACCTAATCGTGATGATCTGGCCAAAGTCCAGCTCATAGTTGTTGACCTGAGCGATGAAGATGGCTGCTACGGCCTCATAGAGCGCTGTACCGTCCATGTTGATGGTGGCTCCAACGGGTAAGACAAAGCGAATGATGCGTCGGTCGATATGGTTGTTCTCCAGGAGGCACTTAAAGGTGATGGGCAGCGTGGCAGAGCTGAAGTGAAGCAACAGTTTATAGGCAGTTCCTCATGAGGAGCATTCAATTATTCACGTCAATTCAATTTTATTCATATACAGCTTTTTACAATGGGCATCACCACTAAGCAGTTTTACAGGAATCCGGATCTAGATTTAAATTTGTCACAAATCTACCCAATGGAACACTGTAAAATCACTGTAGAAATGAAAATCACTAAAACTAAGAAGAACTCATAAGACATTGCTGGAATTCTAACAGGATTGATGCTGGGAATACACTGAGGATATTAACAGTATCTAGGGAAAAAAACCCCGAAAGCCCTTTCTTGGTGGAGATCAGGTTTTCACCTGGATGAAGTGGCCAGTGAGATGAGCAGAGCCTGCAGGATGCCTCGGATGTAAACAATCGGGCTCTTTTTGGTGATAAAGAAATACATAGCAGGCAGGATGAAGAGACCATGGACGATCAGCCCGACGACCACGGTGATGGCGTAGAAACCCAGTTTCTTCCCCATCGCAGAGGGGTCGTCCATCTCCAAGATCTTGCCAGCCACCAGGAAGACGATCCCAAATGGGAAATACCTGTGAGATAAGTAAGTAACAGCTATACTGCTGGAGAAGAAGAACCAATCTGTGCCTAAACAGTATGATATAGAAAATGCAGCATGAGGGTGTATTATTTATGGCGTTCCCATTCAGAGTTCAGGAGACTGACATACCAGATAACGATGGCTACAATTTTCAGCACTGCTTCGTTTAAACTCTGGCAGAAGTTGACCAGCGCAATGCCATTGGGTCCCATTCGTCCCAGCATGATTCCTAGTAAAATAAAACAGCACGAATTCCATTAGCATATTGCATTTCCACTCCGTTTATCAAAGTTGATCATTTCCAGCGAGCAAATACGAGGGAAACCGAACAAACAATCTCCTAGAAGTTGATAATGGATTAATGTATTTATCCATGGTAAGAACGGAGGCATGCTTGTTTGAAGAACAACGTGAATGTTAGAAGAGTGACGACTGGACGGTCGTTGGCCAAGGAATGCTGATGCATATTCACAGACATCATTTTGCAATACCCCAACAACGTACCAACAATGTATTTCATCAAAAATGACAACATGGTCTGTTTAAAGAGATTAAATGAATCTCATGTTCACACTGCTATACACCTGAAGTGGATTCCTTTCCTCTCTAGCTTCAGCTAAAACCATTTTCCATTTGCGCGCACATGAATGAACGCACCAGCGTGTGAAGACGTTTCAACATCATGCGCTATGACTCCCACTTGACAACCCAATCATTTTGCTTCCTGTCGGAGAGACTTTACTAATGTCACCTGGGCTGTTATTCTACAGCGCTGCTCATGATAATCAATGCTTTAAGCTTTGAAAGTCCAACGTAATCAATCTTGAGTGTGCAGATCCATCAGACCACAGGACTATAGATGAAGGAATCTAGTCATAATTAGTTTGGAAAGCTTTTTAAATTCAGACTCTAGACTTGGAACTAATGAAATATTGGTGATTTTTTTTGGACTCAAGAGCCCCAAGAGAAGCCAAAGGCATGAACTCACCCATGGTAGCTGAAAAGATAACAATCCCCAGGACGTTCATGCCCTCGCTGGTTCCGGGCAGCGTCCTGAACACCACGTCTGGAGGCGGCGTTAAGTCCAGAGAGAAGTTCTGGATGTCGGTGCTGTTGTCATCCTGGATGCCATAGATAAAAATGTGCCTGGTTGTGGACTCCGTCAGGTCCTGGCTCAAGGTGGGCTTTGGCTTTAAGATGGGGATACTCCTGCTGCGGTACTGCCGAGACCCGAGGAGAGAGATTACAATTAGGGATATGTTGAATTATTAAAGAATGAACCAGTGATGCATTACATTTTCTCCAAAGGTCATGACATCTCACCTGTTGAAAAGTAGCTTGGACCAGGTTGGCAGGAAACATGTTCCTAGTGCACAGAAAGACATAAATTCGTTCATCCCATCAATTGTCACACGTTTCCAAACAGCTATCCTATTTTTTTTTTTTTTTGGACACAGTGCACTATAATCAAAGTCAACATCATTTCCGCAAGGCTATACAGCTCAGGTGAGCAGAAAGTAGGTTCTGTCACAGACTCTGAATGCACACACACCTCCGACAAGTGGGACCAAAGGAGGCTCTTTCTTTTCCTGCATTTTCTCTCTAAATTGTACATTTTATCTTAGTCTAATGCTCTGCTGACAGACTGCTCTACTGACCTACTGACTCTGATTCAAGTTAAAGACAGATTTGTCCCCTTCTTCTTCCAGCTAATTAGCTCAGTGTTAGCATAAGGATTCACTATTTCTGTACATGTGGCTCTAATAGCCAGGAATGAAAACATTTAAGACAGCCACAATGTTGAACAGTGTTCTAGAAACCAACCATGATTACAACAGATAAACCTGTCGATTGTTGAATTCACCCTTAGATAAAACTGAAACTGATTCATCGCTAGTTCATTTCTTATTTGGTCCTGTTTGGGTTCACACTGCTCAAACTGGAACCTCTAGCCCCTAGAGGCCACGATGCAACTTTCAACCCCTGAGAAGCGCTGTACTGTTCAGGTTATATGACTTTTATCATTTGCAAATTTTTTTTTTTTGGTTTTGTGCAGTTTTGCTGGCTTTTTACAATTTAGTGCGTCAAGTTCAGATCCACAAAAGGGAAATCTGTGAATCTACGTTGGATTCTACTGCCATTTTTTTTTTTTTTTTTTTTTTTTTTTAACATTGTTTAGAATGAAAATCCTCTATCTTTTGAATGTAGTGCATTTACCAATGGGACTTATTTTAGCTTTATATGTAATCAATTGGAATGACATTGCATTTAATTATTTGGCAGAATAAAAGATCCCAACAGTGGAAGTCCGAGGAATTGTTTGTGGCAATCAACATTACAACATGGATCATTAATCCTAACCTTAAAGCCCCGGTGGTGTTTCAAAATTCTTTGAAACCACAAATGCATCGTGTCACCAAAATTTGAATTGGTAGGCATGTGCTACAGTGACTTTAGCGCAGGTATGCACAAAAGATGCAAAAGTGCCATGTGCTTACCGGATGAGGTCAAGCAGAGCGTCCGCAGAGCTCATGATGGGCTTTGCGCTGTCCTCCGAGTCTTCCTTCTGCGCCGCTCCACCTGGGTGGATGATGATCACCAGGATGATGCCCACCACTACGGCAACAAAAGTGGTCCACAGGTAGTAGGAGATGGTCATGATGCCCAGGCGGCTCGAGCATTTCGCATCCAGCGCTGCCAGGCCGGACATCAAACTAGGGGCAAGGAGTTGAAAAATAAGAGATATGACACTCAAGGACATAATGGACTGAAACGTTATAGTTATTATAACATAAGCGATGACAAGAACTAGTGCAGGAAGGAAAAATGATGGCGTTGGCAAAATGTATTCCGGTGAAGTTTAATCCAAGTTCACACAAAACAAATCTCAAAATTAGGCTGTTGTGTGATTTAGCAAATTTCGAAATGTATGACAGCAAAGTTGATGGTTTTCTCTGCTGAGAAATAAAGGATGGGGAGAACAGACAACAGTGTGGTGAGTTCATCATGCATACAGTTACAAGTCGAGTGTGTGTGTGAGTGAGTATCAGCGAGATGGGATTAAATCCAATGGCGTCTGATTCTGATGGAGTTTTGCACCATCTGGAGCTTTGCTTCTGTGCCCCTCTCCTTCACAGGAGCATTACACTAATCCTGAGCAATTCCTGCTCGAGTCCCCTCTACTGCCTGTCTGATATTGTGATTAATTGATCATTGCTGTGACTATAAACTGTTTATTTGCCCTTTTAAATGGATTTCAGCTCCATAATGGAATTCTCAGTAAACCAACTAAAAACAGTATTGGAAAAGCTGTACTCAAAAATTATGTTTTTGTTAGAAGACATTAATAATTATGATACATATTAGTTTTCCTTCGTATGGGTTAAATAATAATAATACACTATACTAACTACTTATCTTATCATAAGTTATTACATTATGTTAGCCAACACTTTTTATCCTAGTCGTTTAGGTTCATGGGACTGGACAGCACTCTGGAGCTTTTACTTGCCTTATGGGTTGCGATTAGACTTACGATTGGTCCACACATGGCTTTTTCCATTTTATCCCGTGCAGTGTCGGAAACCAAATTACGGCTTTTAACTGCTGACTATTTTCGCTTCACTTCTTCTGGCCTGCCTTTTCTACAGAACAGTGCGAGCAGGTCAGTCTCCACTTCATTCCTAACAGAAACTGCTTAAAAGCCAGAAAATAGGCACTTGTCAGTATTTCTTTCCCACAATTCCCTTTCATACAGAAAAAACTACACCTTTCTGCATCCCCGTAGTTGGAGCACTGTGTCTTGCAAAAATTTAGAGCTGTTAATTAGAGACATGCTGTTTTCCTTGTACTAAAACCTCTTGATGCTGTTTTTCTTTCAGCTCTTACGTCTGCAACTGTGGTTAAATACTATCACCATAGTGTCTAATAACATCTGGTTATTATGGTGCTTGGCCCCGCCAATTGCTGCTTGCAGCTATACTGTATTTTGTTGTCGTCGTTGTTGTTTTTCTGGTATGCTGGATATTATTCATTATTCTAAGAGAGAGTCGTCTAAAAAAACAGCATAACATGATGAGAAAGAAAAATCCATGTATTCTTACCTGGAGACAACAAGAGGCAGGATGAGCATCTTCAGCATCCTCATGAGCAGCTCTCCGGGGAACTGGAAGTACTTCACCTCCTACCGAAACCAAACATAGGAGATACGTAGAAATGTTGTATAAATATGTATCATTTTCCTCGATAAATAAATGACCGGGTTTGACTGGGTTCTCTTTACCTACTTTTAGGACGTGTGTGAAAATCTGACGATGTTTTAGGTCGTATTTATGCAGGATTATAGAAAATTCTAAAGGGTTCACAAACTTTCAAGCACAACTGTAAATGCAGCCATTTTATCATAATGAGACCATGTTGGATCTGTTGGCCACGCCCACCAAAGTGTGACCGAGAAATGTTTGTTTTGAATTAAATCAGGTGTGTTACTATATTTAAAACGCCCCTGAAATGAAAACTGGAGCTTCTTGTATTTTAGTGTGATGGACACCAATAAAAACAATTTCGAAGATATTGTTGTTTCAATTTTATCGTTCTTTTATCATTTTGTCATCTGGGAAAATGCTTGCATTTTTTGATGACTCCTTTTATACTAGTCTTGTATTTGTCCATGATCAGTTTTTTCGCTGTAGAGAAGGAACAAATGCCAAAGATCTGTAATTAAAGATGGAGATAGACAACCATCACAATCTCATTTCCTGCTCCATTCACATTAATGACATTCTCTGCTGGAGAATGCAACTTCTATATTAAAGGTATGGCAAAATGTAAACGCACTAACCAAACAGGAAGTTGGAAATCCATGAGACGATGCTTTCAGCTGGATTAAAAGCATCATTTCAACATGGATGCCCTGGTGCTGTTGCACTCCTCACTTCCTTTTTTTCCTCGACCGTAACAAGAGTGAAAGAAATCTAACTCTTCTTAAGAAGACCGACCTGTTCAGAGAGGTGTTTGGAACGCAGGAAGAATCCCAGCAGGCAGCCGATCACCACAGCCAGCACAGACAGGATGAGGAGGCCATTCTGCTGGCATAGGTTCTTCACCCGGTTCCACATGGCACCAAGTGGCATGGCGTCACGTCCTTGTTCCGGTCACACACAGGTCGAATCAGGAGTCCGAACCAGCCGAGAGCATGCAGAGAGAGCGAAGGGCGGCCAAATGGAGTCCCTTTTTCGCCACTGCGTGAAGGTCCAAGTGCACTCTTGGTGACTGTTTATAAGAGTAAATCCCATCACACTGCCTAGGACCATTCAGTGTCTTACTTTCTTTATTTCCATCTCAGCCACTAGGGGTGCTCGTCGACAGCTGGCAGCACTGTCCTGGAGTTAATACCTGCGATCCTATTAGCGATCTGGAGCTGGATTAAGGATCTGTGAACAATTGGAAAAGGGATTGTTCTTGTAAATATACATGAAGGGGGGAAAAAAAAGCAAGCTAACAACAATCTATACAGCTTTACACGAACCCTTATAACCTTAACCTGAAACCAACACCGAAACACGTCGGCTGTGAGATCTGTGTGTGGAGTGTGTGACACAGGGCGACACTAGGACAATCCGCTTTAACACACACACACACACACACACACACCACCTCACAACCAGAGCAGCTTAGATATATTACAAATGATACGTTCCGACTTATTGTGATAAGTAGCATGGGCTGCGTTATGTGCTTTTAGTGTGTTTACTGAGTTTTTGTTCTAGACATCTATCAGTGAGGAAAAGAGTTTCTGTGAAGTATCCACATCTTTTTAATTGCGAAAGACTTTGCCAAGCCAATCACATTGCAGCAGGCGGTTTAACTGCACAATCACGGCACAGTAGGTAACTACATCTTGTCTTTGTTTATCGTAATATATTTATTGTAATTCAGATGCTTAGCAGTTATTTTACGCATCCATCCATCCATTATCTATAGCGCTTTATCCGTCTGGGTCGCGGGGAAGCTGGAGCCAATCCCAGCATGTTCG